>BGPR01015589.1:0-36368 GCA_013235015.1 Araneus ventricosus
CCCCCCCCCCCTTCTGTCCCAATTGCCACTACTGGTTTCATCACTGTAGTTCTGAAACTGGAATAGCATGCAGTATCGATTAAGCAATTCTTCTAGTTTGGATGTTATAAAAATGACATTTACCTGTAAAACAAATCAAAAGTAGATTTTACTTGCAAAAGTACCCTGTACAACTTTGATCCACACAATCAACTGATTGTATCAACCTTTTCTAAGGCTGTCGCAACATATTTCCTGCCAAATTCATCCATTTTTAAATGCATTTTTTAAGGTTGGCATAAGTTCTTGACAAATTTTTCAGTGAAATGAAAACCTGGATGTTCCAGTTTCTTATCTCAAACCATAACGAAGTGTCTTGACTTGGTAATTAATTATTAATTAATAAATTTGGTTAACAAAATGTCATCCAATAAGCTAAATGAATTTCTTTTCTTAAATTACTCTCAATCCCAAAGTTATTTTATTATGCCACTACTAAAAAAAAAATGGCCTTATAAAGGGTTAAACAAATATTGATATGCACAAATACAGCATTACTTTCTGGTTCCCCTAATACTTTAAAATTCAAAATGTGTGAGTTTAACATTCGTGAGCTTTAAAATTACTAAAATTAATTAAAATAGAATTTGTTCCACTTTAAAAGAAAAAAAAAATTAAATAGATTTGCCATACATTGATATAGGCTCATGTTTAAATAAGCAGACTGCATTTCAATGTGGAGAATTTTAGTTCTCAAAATGAATAAGCTGGTTATCTCTCAATAATGAAGTTTATTGGGTTGGATACTTTGAAAATGAAGAACATCCGAGCAACAGAACTGTTTACAGGAAATTCTAGTAACTAACTGACTAAGTAAGAGTTTCCCAACCTTTTCCCCCTTGTGTAACCCCTTGATTTGTCTTTTTATTTTTGCGTACCCCTTGATTAGTCTTTTTTATTTTTTCATACCCCTTGATTAGTCTTTTTATTTTTGCATACCCCTTGATGATTAGTCTTTATTTTTGCATACCCCTTGATGATTAGTCTTTATTTTTGCATACCCCTTGATTATTTTTTTTTTATTTTTGCGTACCCCTTGATTAGTTTTTTTTTTAAATTTTTTTCATACCCCTTGATTAGTCTTTTTATTTTTGTAAACCCCTACTGCCATATCCCCCCTCCAACCATCCGTCTATGCAAAGTAGTTTTTATCAATAATGTTAAGTGCCTAGGTAAGCTTAAGGGTCAAATGACTCAAATTAATAGAATTTTCAGGACTTATTTTTGATTTTACATTTTATACCATTTTTACAAAAGTATTAGTTCAACGCCAAAGCAAATGAAACCAGTATTGCAATAATTTCGCATTATTTTGAGGGTAGGCTTAGGACTTGCACAGTTTTCACTTTTACTTTCCACATGAACTTGGGGAACAAAAGTTCTCTAGCATTTTTAATCCCCTATATTTTCTAGTATCCGCCATTACCAACTTTGAGTTCACGTACCCAAACTGTCCCTTTGCATACCCCAAGGGTACATGTACCACAGGTTGGAAACCTCTGGACTAAGTCAATAGTGGGCATAAAAACAGCAACCACCTATTAGCGTTGAGGGGTTGCACTAAACTCAAAGGAAATGGTTTTAACCCTTTACAAGGCCATTTTTTTTCTAGTAGTGGTATAATAAAATAACTTTGGTATTGAGATTAATTTAAGAAAAGAAATTCATTTAGCTTATCGGATGACATTATTTTTTGTTAATTAATTTTATTAATTAATAATTAATTACCAAGTCAAGACAATTTGTTATGGTTTGAGATAAGAAATTGGAACATCCAGGCTTTCGTTTCATCGAAAAATTTGGCAAAAAATTATGCCAACCTTAAAAAATGCATTTAAAAATAGATGAATTTAGCGGGACGCATATTCCCATGCAGGCATCAATCAACACGTGATTAAATCTATTGGGAAAAATTGAACGTGATGAGCTTTTCGTATAGTCGTAGACACTTGGGGATTTAATTGACCCATGTATGCCCAGTGTCCTGCTTACAGGACAGTTGCATTTCACTACCTTGGCTGAACTCGATGCATTCCTTTGTTTCTTTTTTTCTCTTCTTTTTGTTTTCTGGCAAGTCAAATAGGTATTCCCGAATTGCAAAATAATTTTCAACTAGCATATACCACCTGTTTGCCAGGTTTTGAAGTCTTCATTTTAAAATTTTGTGTTTTTCCTTTGTTTCATTTTTGAGATAATGCAAGGAATTAGAAAGTAATTTTTATTTTTTGATATTTTGCAATAATTTAAAAATCTATTTAAAAACAAAGTTTTTAAAAATGATTTTCTACTCATTTTTTAAAATATTTTGTCTATAATATATATATATATACATTAAATTAATTTGGGAATTAACAAATTAATTCATAGTTCCAGTTATTATTTTTCCGTACTAATGAATTGCTTCTTTGTAGGTGTGCCGGCTGCCTATTTAGTAACACCGGCTGATGTCATCAAAACGCGATTGCAGGTGGCCGCTCGAGAGGGACAGACGACCTACTCGGGAGTCCTCGATGCGTGCAGGAAGATTTGGAGGGAGGAGGGAGGGGCGGCCTTCTGGAAAGGAGGACCTGGTGAGTTTCACGCCATTGTCTTTCCTTTTTTGTTGTTGTTAAGGCCGGGTTTTTATCGATTTGAAATTTTTTATTTCACTGTATATTGTTTCTTGACATTATTAATACTGTAATAAATGCTTTTACCAAAACCACTTACTTAAGCAGTTTCTAAAACAAGTAGAAAAATCACTAAAAGTGCAATAAATGCTGCAAGTTCACCGAAAACAGCATCTTCAATGCAGATTGTGCGGTGAATTGCATCCTTTTAAAGCTATTAATAAATATAAGCCGACACTCTGGAGCTTGTTTAACAATAACTTTTAATGATTGTATCTTTTAGAGTATGGCAACAGATTTTGTAGTTTAGTAGGTGTTAAAGAATAAAGTTCATTTTTTTAAAAATTCAAGCCTTGCAGTGATGTTTCTTTTATTATGTTAGGATATACTTTGTAAGGTATAATTTTGAAGCTTAAGGAATTCGGTAGATTCCTCGATAGCAACTAGCACATACACTTCATAAGAACACAATACAGGCAGTGGCGGATTTTGTCAATATGAAGCCACAGGCGCAAAACTGACTTGAGACCCCCTCCCCTACCCAATGTCGCAAATTCGCCGTCAGCTTAGCTCTTCGATAAACGTCGAATAGATTTTGAGGCCCCCTACCCCCATCCAATGTCGCAAATTTTCCGTCGGTACAGTACTGCAATATACGTCGAATAGATTTTGAGGCCCCGTACCCTCACCCAATTTCGCAAATTCCCGTCAGTTTAGCACTACATCGAATGTGCTTTGAGGCCCCTTGGATTCTCGAGGCACGAGGCGAACGCCTCTAACGCCTGTGCGAAAAACCGCCACTGAATACAGGAAACTAAAATATCAATTGAAACTGCAAAATGTAGTTAAGACTAAAACAAAGTTTGTTAAATCTTCTGATTAAGAGCTGAATAGTTTTTCCAGCTACATGGTGGTGAGGTGACCATACTCTATACACTGTAAAAAGTTAGTTTAAAATGGCAAAATTTTGTTCTTGTAGTGTTTAGTAGCAAATACAATTCTGAGATTCCTAACTTTTTGTTTAGTTTTTCAGGAAATATGCTATTCAAAAGATGCTACTGAGGAGTAATTTAGAAAAAAATTTATAATTTGCAGATTATGCAAGAAAAGTTGTGGATTCTCACAATACCATGGAAACTTCCTTGTGTTGCAGTTTTAAAATTAATATATTCAGTTCAGGCGAGCATTTTATAAGAAAAAGAAAAACTAAGCAACCTTAATAAGAAGTATTACTTTAAAAAGTAGAATAGAATCCCACCTATCAGACTTCATCAAGGGTCGCCTGCAGGTAGGGATTCTAAAAATTGAATCATTTTCTGTAAGAGGCCTGACTTTCGTCAAAACAAAAAATCTCTTGTGACCCAAAAGGTAAACCACAGTAAAGAAGGACTACTCACAAATGTATTTTTTAAATATCACAATAAATACGCCAATAATTTTATCTTCAAAAAAGATTTAAAGAATAAAAACTATTAGCCATTGGGCAAAAAATGCAGTCATGGTAATATAACATTCACCAAAGTAAAAGTATCCAACTTAACCCCAAGCTGAGAACGCACAAAAATGGCTGAAACAGATTACTCTGTTAATGGAAGTGAAGTTGTTCATAAATATTCCATGTAAAATAATAGCCTTTATTCCTCAGAAAAACAACTGTTAATAATATTCGATTCGTTTTTTAATTTTACTTTTTATTATTAAAATTGTGATGAAATGTGAATCATTGTTTTGAAACATTGATTCTGCACATCATTTGAATCGCTTTCATTTCTGCATTCCAGCTCGAGTGTTCAGATCAGCACCTCAGTTTGGCTTCACGTTACTCACCTATGAAGTATTGCAGAGGCTATTCTACGTCGATTTTGGTGGAAGGTTTGTGCACGCATCTCATATTTTTCCATGCATTGAATTTTATAAATTCAGAATTTATCTAACAATTTTGTTTTACACAGCATATTAACGCACAGTGAAGTTAATGTTTTTTAAAAAGTGGAAATGTGTGTGTGTGGGGGGCTAATCACTAAAAGTCGTCACCCCCACCCTGCCTAAGCATTTGGGGAAACTTGAATGACCAGCCGCCATAACATCATTGGGCACTGTGACCTCCCAATATGAGCGGCTCATGCAACAACCCTCCGATTTACCAGGGTACAACTTGTCATCAAAGATGGGCCTTAAGAGCCATGCCACCATTAATATACCCACAAGGGTGGCGAGTCCCTGCTTATTTATTTGGCAGCAACTCGTCCGTGAACTCGCTGTTCCCCCAAACAATAGTGATGCATGTCATTTAAAGCATAATCCTCCTTTATTAAATCAAACAGTGGAGCAATGAAGCAACTTAAAGAAAAGGTGCAAAAACTTTTATTATCAGCTTAATTGTGAAGAATTATATTGCAGTGCCATGGATGTTCATAGAAAACCTGTTGGTAATTCACACAAGACTCATTCATTATTTATACACTGATGATCCCATCTGGTCATTGTCTTTTTCTATCAAAGTGTTTTTAATGCATGTTATAGAATTTATATGAACTATTCGAACATAAAAGTGTGTTGAAATCGCATGTACAGTAGATCCTCGGGAATCCGAACTAATTGGGGCCGATCTCTGCTTGGATTATCCTGCAAATTCAGTAAAATACTTTTGGTATACCAAATGCAGTAGAGTATTGACTCTGGGTGCTCTGTGAAGGCATATGGAAAGAGCATGTGGCACGGTACAGTGGCAAACAAGTTGAGGGTAAAAAGAAAATATCCGAGTTTGTTTCTACTCATTAAGGCTCAGTATTCATTCTCAAAGACGTATTCGAATACTTCTTCTAAGTTAGGAATAAACATTAGCTTTGTTTCTGATTCGTAATTGTTATTTTCCTTTCATTTTTCAGTAAAAACGTTTCAGAATTTTTTTTAAAAGTTGTTCGGATTATCCAGAATTTCGAATTTCCGTGGTTCTACTGTATTTTTGTTTTGATTACAGACAGTTGTTCCTTTTAATAAGAGTTCCTACTTTTGGATTAATTTTGTATCTGTTGACCTCTCCCCCACTTCCAAAGGAGTAGTGCTAATAGTATCTAAATTCTGTAATATTCTTTTATATATAAATCAGTTGAGAAAAAATATAAACAAAATTCAAGTTTTTTAACATATCTCTGTTTTCACTGATTGTCTTCAGGGATGAGATTCTTCTGCTTTTTCTCGAATTTTCGCTTTTTTTGTTATTTTGAAGAAATTCCGCTTTTTTGTCTTTTTTCTCTCAAAATTCCGTTTTTTTTTTTTTTATTATTATTGTTTACTTTTTATTTATTTTATTTTATTACCGCAAAAATTTCCTTTTTCTTCCGAAAATTCCGCTTTCACACAAAGAAAAGAAACCTTCCTATCTTCCGTTTTCGAAAGAAAATTCTGGGAAAATATGCTGGACCGTGCGGCTTAACTCCACCGTCTAGGAAACTAGCCGGTCTATCATCTTCTACTGATGAATCAACATTATATCGGCAAGCTCTGCAAGGATGAACATTCCAACATTCAGTGCCATTCAAAGTATTAAATACCACCTTTTTGCAGAAAACAAAACCTCTGTAGCATATTTTGCAAAAAAGAAAAAAAAAATTGTATGAACATGCTGAAAAAAAATTAGTTGAAAACTTAAGGTCATCTTGTAGGACGTACCAAGATGAAGAAATAAAAAAAAGGGAACAAAAACAAATAAATAAACTACATAAAAAAAAAAGAAACTCCTGTCAAAAGAGGTAGCTAAAAAGCTGTGTGCAAATGCATAAGAAAAACAGAGAATAAGACATAAACATTTTTTTTCTCAGAATAAAACAGATGATTTACCTATGCATTCTAGAGATAATGTAGTCCCGACAACTATGCTAGTACATAATTAAACAGAGAGATGCTAATGAAGACTGCGGAAAAACTTCAGCCTCTATTGAAAATAAGCTTTCAGATGATGCAAACACATCCTTTATTGAAGAAAAATCTGTCAAAGATAGGAGGCCTCCAAAACAAGGGGTGAAGTGTGTTAATGGAGATCTGTTACCAACAAAAGCCACACAATTAAAAAAACGGAAGAAAACCACTTCTTTAACAATTAAGGAAATGTTTCAAAGGGTTTCAAATAGCAATAATGCTAAATGAATCTGTCTCGACACCTCTTGCTTTATAAGGTGCAAATTCATTGTGCTGCTACTTTTGCAAACATTTATAAAAATAAAAGAAATAAAACAGAAATCGGTATATGATACATTATTATAATTTATAAAGAGCTAATACACTTTACACAATTGCATGAGGCAAAAGAAGTTATTTGTCCATATTTTTATTTATTTTTTGAGCTAACTTTTATCAAAAGGCTCTTAAATATAATTCTCAGACTTCTGTTGGGTGTAGGTTGAATCGCAGTGATGTACATGTGGCAAATGTTTTAATGTCTAATTGTATTTTCTGATGCACCTGGTGATGTGTTAAACTTGTTTGTTAACTTTTAATGTGAATGATTTAATAATAATTTAATATTCTTTTTCTTATTTATATGTACTGAATTATAAATAAGTTATTAATTATTATAGTGTAATATTTTCATCATGTTGCATGTTCTGATGTTTTACTTCTTAAAACATCTTTTGCGTATAAATTATGGTACAAATTTTTTGCTCACGTATGATTTCAGTCTTTTTGCTTTTTTGCCAATCTTATCCCTGTAATTAAGTAGATAGGAACGATAATTAAATTTAAATTTCTTTATAAAACTAACTATGCAATAATTACAGAGAACAGAAGGGAAACCTATTTACATAGGGAAAATAACAAATGATCATCTGAATGGTTTGGCTGTTACAAGTTATTGTACCTTTGTATTACAGTACAGAATAATTCGAATCTTATAAAGATGATTCAAAGGATTTCCCTTTACAGAGCTAGACATTGAAAATAGCAAGAGATAGAAAGCATTAACTATTCATTATTCATGGGTAGTCCAGGCAAAAATTGGGGCCGTGTTCCGGCCCCCTTCACAAAATTCCACTTCATAAAAACGACCCTTTCACAAAATTCAAATTCATAAAAACAACGTCTTCAAAAAACTCAAATTTACAAAAATAGAATCGTTTTTTAATCTGGCTTCTTTTTTAAAAGTTTTTGAATGAGGCATTGCACAAAATATATATATATACGAGTATCTTTTTTTTCAGTATTATAACAAATTACTGTATATATTTGGTTTAATGAAACACTTTTGATATTAAACGTAAAATATAGAAATATGACTGCTAAAATTGAAGGTTTTATATGATAAAAAAAAATTCAAAAAAATATTTTTATTTTTCACAAAAATAATTTTTTCCCCACAAAAATGGGCCCCTAAAAAGAAAAACCTGGATCGACCCCTGTTATTATTATAAAAAACAGTGAAAATATTGAACAAGTTTTAGTGTAAATCTTTCTCGTTATGAAGCCAGGCATCCCTTTGTGTAAATAACATGTAAGGTTTTTATTGAAAACGGCTGAGGATGATTTTATTTTGTCTGATTAATTAAGAAAAAGAAAGAAAGAAACTAAGAGTGAATAATTGTGTTGTTTATGATAAAGGTGGTCTTTTTCTTCTAAAGTTCTCTACCAATATTCAGTATCTTAAAATCAAGTATATTTTGTATGGAATACAGTGTGAAAGATCATATGTATGAAAAAAAAAGTTCTATGACAATTGGTTCTTGAAAAGACATCAGTGTTCGTGGCTTCTCATTCGGGCACATACAAAAAAAGTCACAAAGTTCATTCATATGTCTTGCATTTTGAAATTTAATTTTCACCACTTTATGTCTTAATAAAAACCATACTGAAACTATTTGAATTTGTAGAACATTTTTAGAAAAGGATTTCTTTTATATGTATTTCGTGAATTCAGACAGATAGGACACGGGCACTATAGATTTAAAAGGATTTTTCAATTGCTTTTTTTAAAAAAAGTTATTTTCAAAAAATAATGCAGATATTGATTGATAAATTTTACTAGATATTTTCTTCTGTCTTTTGGTGGAATTGCAAATATTTCGTTCAAAATTAAATTTTCAAAATATACTTTTTTTTATTACACCTGACCCAATGGAGCTATCTTAATGTTTGATAGCTTTTCTTATAGGTTTTTGAAACTTTTATTCATCAATCAAAAGTTCAATTATAACTTTTTTTTATTTGAGCATTTACCTCTCAAATTAATAACCTTTTATTAAAGTGCGAGAAAATCTGGATCGATTATCTGGATTCAGTTATTGTGGTATATTATAGATTTTGTTATTGTTTATATTGATATTATTCTGTTTTTAACTAAATAAATTCAGAGAAAAGGGGTAACAAAAGTTTGCTTTCATTTCCTCTTATTTTAAAATGTTTCATTGCATAATTTAATTTTTCTTTACATGTCTGCTGTATGCAAAACTATTTCTGACTCTTTTTTTTCTGTTTAATGCTTGAATATGTTTAAAACATTTTTGTTTTTTAGTTTTGCATTCATCTTTAGTTTGCACTCCTATTTGATAACACTATTTGTCATCTCATAAAGATTCAAATGTTTATGAAAAATCATTAATTTTCTGCTGTCTTTTTTAATCGCTCGGTTCAGGTGTTATAAATTTGGTACATATGCTTGCAAAACATTATAACCTTTGTTGCCCAAAATTGCAACCCTCAAATTTTGAAAAAATCATGGATTATTCGTGTATCATTGTGAGTAATATTTGTGATAATTTTTAATGTGTACCTGTGATTATTATTAACTGAGCAAAGGCTGCTTGGATAATAATCATTGTTATTTAAATGCATGCAGCAAAAGGGGGTCCTCAGAGGAGGATACACATGCCCAACAGTTAAGTTTAGAATACTTGTTTTTTATTTGGTGTCACCCCTTTCTCTTTTAGCACCGTTTTCGATATTCCATATCAAATAATTTTGCAAGCAGTACTTTCATTTTGCTCATGTTAGCAAGGTGCATTTTTCCTTTCTTTTCTTTTTAAAATCTTGATGCATGATAAAATGTGGTACTACAGACTTAACCCTTTTGCGTTCATTGGTTTCGCAGTGAAACCACTCATTGAGCATTTTTTTGCTGCGCATGGGCGAAACGTAGCTTAATTTTTCTTTCATAACTTCGGAGCCAGATATATAGGCCAACTTATATAAAAATTCCAGTTCAATACCGTTAGTATTCACAAAGATATCGGCATTGGAAGAGCTATATTGCTTTCGATCTGTAAGAGAAACAAAATGATGAGGGTTCTTGCATATAGCTTAATTTTTCTTTCATAACTTCAAAGAACCAGATATATAGGCCAACTTATATAAAAATTCCAGTTCAATACCGTTATTATCCACAAAGATATCGGCATTGGAAGAGCTAAATTGCTTTCGATCTCTAAGAGAAACAAGATGATGAGGGTTTTGCACAATTTGATATTTTTTTAAAAATTGAATCCTCGAAAGTAATATTGAATTTTATGAATGTTGAATATCATTAATACTCGCATATATTTATAAATTAACTACTTAATTTAAATTGAATTTCGATGATAACTTATTCGGAGGAAAAATAGCCCGCTACCTTTCATTGGTTTCACTGTGAAACCACACATTTCTTGAAAATAAAAAAAAATATATATATAAATAAAAAATGCCAAATTTTTTTCTTTTACATATTTATGATCAGGTTTATGTATAATACTCATTTTTGAAATAAATTTAGTAATTCAAAACGAAACTGTAACTGTAGTGAACTGTAAAGGGTTAACTGGTTACCACTACTTTTGCTATCTGTTCGTTTTTTTCTTATGTATGTTTTGTAAGATTTATGCTTTTCATCATCATTGCTGGATTATAGAAATGTATTATCAAATTGTTAGCATTATTTGAAGTTCCTTTTTTGCCAGAATTTGGGCTTTTTAGTAATCAATAATTCAAATGACACACAACTTTCATGTATCATTTGTGGTCCCTTTCTGATCATATGTCCATTGAAAATGTCTGCCTCCATCGCGTCGAAATTTCGTTTAATTTTTAATTAATTAGAATTCTAATTAATTTTTTTTAAAAATTACTCTGAGGTGCACATTCCCACCCTCCAAAGTATGTTTGTGCCAAATTTCATAGATCTAGGTCCAGTGGTCTGCCCTGTAGAGTGCCAACACACAGACACACACATTCTCCTTTATTATTAGTAGAGATTTCTTTGTGGTTTATAAGTCCCACATGAACCTGTAAATGAAGGACGGCATGTTGCAGGTTCACCTCGTGCGTCAAAATTTGCAGCTATGCCCTGCTAGTTTTGTCTTTAAAAGTAAGAGTTATAAACATCATTTTATTTAAGCCAGATCGAGTCTCTTATAATGTACACAGAGTGTCCCAGAATTATTGGGTGCATTCAGGGATGAGATTTTTTCGCTTTTTGGCGGATTTCCGCTTTTTTTATTTTCTTGAAATAAAAAATTCCCGTTTTTTCACAGAAAATTCCACGTTTTCTTTTTTCCCGAAATCCGCTTTCCGCCGAAAAATCCGCTTTTCCCCATTTTTTTCTTACAATGATCTTGGA
This sequence comes from Araneus ventricosus, assembly GCA_013235015.1. Lineage (NCBI taxonomy): Eukaryota > Metazoa > Arthropoda > Arachnida > Araneae > Araneidae > Araneus > Araneus ventricosus. Next base: position 11,233 of record BGPR01015589.1, read on the forward strand.
ATCCGTGTTCTTAAAAAAATTAAGAGATATCCACGCCTCCTTTTGCAAGAAATGCTGAGAGAAAAGACCCTTGTGATTGAAAATTCTTTTTTTTTTCTTCAAAATAATCTGCATTTTAAAGTGAAAAATTTGTTGAAAACCAAGTAGATTGTAACTAATTGCTTACTGTCATAAATTTTTAAAAAATTTCATTTACATTCAAAATTTTATTTTTAAAAGTAAGGTTTTTTTTTTTTTTTTTTTTTCATTTTTTACTATTATTGTAGCTGCAGATTAGTTGACTAAATAACAGTTGCAAGTATGATTAGTATTTCATTGTTAATTTGGTATTCCTTTTTTGTCATATGTAATTTTTAAGTCTCCTTTATTTTTTTCATTTGCTGAATTTAGCCCTGCATGTAATTAAACAATTACCCACTCACAAACATATATATATTTGTATATAATAATTTTTCGGGCTTAAATGCTTAAGTTACTTAAAACGTATTTCACGCGTAAATTTTTCAGATTTCTATTTTCAGCTTTTTTGGTTTTTTTCCAATCTCATCCCTGGTGCATTACAAAATTATGTAAAACAAAAAACTAGTAGGTATAGAGACAGCATGTCTTCACTAATTTACAATAGAATTACAAAAATTAATTAATTTCGGTGTGAGATCACTTGGTTGCACATAGCGAATGACAAAGCCTTACTTTCACAACATGTTTTTGCTAGCATACGAGGAGTTGTGGATCGAATAGCAGCTGTGATACACTGCACTGCACTGCAAATCAGTAAAAGGCATTGGTGCACACAAAATTTTACTTAACCCCACGTGAAAAGTACAAGGGGGGTTAAATCTGGAGATTGAGGAGCCAAGGATTTGAACCACCCCAACCTATGCCTAGACGAGTATCTGGTGGAGAAATGCTCGTCTAGGCAATTATATGTACACATTGACTGAGGTGTGCCATCTTGCTAGAAAATGTTTTCATCTGGGGTATAGTGAAATTTTATTATAAAAGTGTCAGTCAAAAAGTTAGTTGCCCTACTTTATAAAACAAAAGAAGGGAGAAATTTTTCAATTTTCGACTTCCTATAGAATCCTGCACCGTAGCACTATGAGAAATAATACTGTAATTGCAATTAGCAAGTTATATAATGCTAACAATTTGGTGAAGAGCTTTTTCTAATCCTTTAAGTTCACTTAATATATCTTGCATTTCGATCTGAATGGGTTTGTAACAGGTAGGTAGCATTAATTTACCAATTTTATGGCTTTTAGTAAAAGATACCTGCAAGTAGCATGTATGTTAATCATTTTAACAGGCTTTAGAGCTTTAAACCAATTTTGCCCAGATTGTTTTCACTCTTAATTAAATGTGTGCAAGTATTTAAAAATTTGTAGCATTTATGGTGTATAAGTATTAAAGAAATTTGTTCATGAAATCAATTATATATTTTTAGTGTTTTGAAAGATAGAAATGACCTATGTCTGTTGTTATATGAATGCATAACAAAGAATTTTCTTTTCGCATAAAATGTAAAAAACAACAAATTGGGTTCAATTCCTTAGAACTTCTATTCAGCTGTTCGATTTGCTTTGTGTATGGATTGATTGATAAATCGGGGTTTTGGGATTTTTAGCTGCAAAGGCTGTCATGGCCGCATTCAACATCGTATATTGTTTTTAATCAGTATTTTGTTGTATTGTTACCATATCATTGTATCCTTTGAGATGTAATTATTTCTTTTTAATGGGTAACAAAAAAATTGGATTTTATTTCAGAAGTTCAAAATTATATTAAAATCTTGAATCTTCAAGTTACACAAAGTTTTAGTTTTTGTTCTAAATTTTTGTTGCACCATTTTAAAATAACTTGTAATTTTTAAAGTTTATAATGTCATCTAATTTTTCTGATCTAATTTGTTATCATTTTTCTATCAAGAAAAAAAGATCCAAGCACAACAATATGTTTTTAATAATTTTTTTTAAACTGGAACTTCATACACTATGCTAAAACCTAAGATTGATGTAGTTGCTGGTGTGAAATAATTTTTTTTCTGAGACTAGTAAGTTTTTCAGAAAGTGCTCTTTTTAAAAATTATTAGGACAAAATTGCACCTACTTCAGTTAAGACTGTAGCTCAGATTTTAGCATCCTTTAAAAATGTGGTGACATTTTCTGCAAAAATTCCTTCCATAATCAGACCGATTATTCGAGGGATTTTTATTTGTTTTTAATTCATTTACCTTTTTAAATTTTTTAAATCTATTTCCTTTATTTTCTTAAAATATTTTAATAATTATCTTGGAATTAATAATCCTAAAAACATATATATTTTTACTTTCTCGTATACAAAGTACGCAAAGAGAAAGTATTGTAATCGTCAAAAAATTCGAACTCGAGATTTTGACGAATCTTCATGTTTTAGACCTCCCCGAGTCTGAAAAACACAATTTTGGAATTATGTCTGTCTGTGAACACGATAACTCAAAAACTATTAAAGTGACGGGGATAAAATTTGGTATGTGGTCTTTACACATAATTTGTAGGTTTCTGTCAAATTTTGGACATAAGCTGTCTACGGAAAGTCTGTCTGTATGTCCGTGTTACTGTGAACGCGATAACTCACAAACTTAAATAGCTAGGTGGATTAAATTTGGTACACATTTTTATCATCTGGATTGTAAGTTTGTATCAAATTTTTTACCAAATCCATCAAAGGGTTGACTGTCTGTATAATCGCATATTTTTGAATGCAATAACTTTTTAAAAAAAGTACTTTGATAAATGAAATTTGGTATGTAGCCTTCTTACCTTAATGGTAGATTTGTGTCCAATTTTTGTGTAAACCAGCTTAAAAAAAGGCGCTCAAATTGCAAATTTCGTTTTCTTTATCTTGCACCCAGCCCTATTCGTAATCACGCCAGCTTCTAATTTCACTTCTGCATAGGACAACCTTCGGAAATCGTGTTGTGATGTTTCGCATATTTTTTTTTCTCCACTACGTTAGTGGTTCTTGTTCCTTTTACTGCCTTTAAGCTTATTTTTTTCTCTATGTGTTAGGAGTATTCAAGAAAGTTTAGGGGAGACCACTCCTGCTGGTTTTTGTTACAAATATCGCAACACTTAAATTGTATAATCAGCAATAACTGAATTATATTTATGTTCAATTTGTTAAAAATCTGACTTATTTTTAAGGAATTGTTTTGATCTTTCTTTCCCTTTCAGGAGGCCAGCCGGATCGGCGACTAAAGTTCCCGTTCACAGCGGAGATATCCGATCCACGAATCCCGACCACATAGGAGGTTACCGCTTAGCCAACGCCACATTCAGTGGCATGGAGACAAAATTCGGGCTTGTCCTCCCAAAGTTCAGGACAACAGTCGTTAACACGCAATAAGATTGGCATAAAATAATTCAATGAAAACTTTTTAGTCCTGTTTAAACAAAGCATAAAAAAGGATAATTAATGTAGCTGATAGACGACAAATTCCATCGTTGAATCTTTTTCTGAATCCATTAGAACGCTTTTACCAAATGATTACTGATAGGAACTTGCTTCTTCGTACGGGAGCGCCATGAAACAGCCGGTGGAAAGAACGGGGCATTTTTAATTCTTTACAAATAATAACTTTTAGCAGGGCTGTTCTAATTCAACTATGCTGCTTCAAAATAGAATGTAAATAAATTTATTTTTGTGACTGATGTTATTGTGTCGACGGTGGTGAAGAAAAAGAGAGAGGACAGCATTTGTAGGATTTCGCTCATGAAGAAAATACTGGAAAAAAATATATAAGGTTGCTTCTGGCAAAAGAGATTTCCCTTAGAGGTACATATTACAGTAGAGGAATGTCTTGTGAAAGTTGTTGAATGGTTTGCGTGTTTTATGGAATGGAGTGTTTCATTGCTGTTTAATGCAAAAAAAAATTTATCTTCCTCTCTTTCAACTTTGCTCAAGGAACACAATAAATTTTAGTTTTGATAAAAATGGTATAAATTCAAACGTAATAGGTTGTAAAGAGCAAACCTTAAAAAAGAAATTGTAAATTTAATGGCCTTTGAAAATAAGCTAAATTCAATTCAATTTGATTTATTTATATGACGTTTAATATTTTTTTTTGTATAATGACACATGTATATATATATTAGTGGCCTTTTTGGCATGTAGGATTTAAACAAAAGCTAATCCATAAAGTGCTTAGACATTCTTAGTTCAACTTCTCCATCATAATAATTCAAGACTAAAAAAGTAACTTTCTTCCATAAATATTTTGTTTCGAGTTATTATTTCAAATTTAAGAGCTTTAGTAGAAAAAAAAAAAACGTAGGATTTTATTGCTCTAAATATATTAAAGAGTTATAGTATGTTTTTTCTAGACGGTCGATTGCGTTAAAAAAAGTGGCAAAAAAAAGTATTGTGGAATTCTTTTTTTATTTCTTCAGTCCTGCGTATTGCCGATATATATATATGCATAGCCATTATATATTCCGTCTTAGAGTTTAGCTTCCTTATGGTAGTAGACTTATTCCCTCTTGGTTTGCTTCATTATTATTTTTGCTTATTTGTTCATTTAAAACGACTTTATTGCTGAATAATTGTGACATATCACTCTTACGTTTTAGGTGTTGCATAATTATTTTTAATTTATTAAAATCATTTGTTTTATGTGAAAGGCTTATGTGCAGTAATTGGAATGGCAGTTGGTATAATTATTCTGGAGGATTTTCAAGTTTTCAAACTTTCAAGATTGTTTCTAAAACATCGATGAGCTTTCTTGCTGCCATTTTTTTATAAATTTATTTTTACTGTAAAATTAATTTGGTTCGTCTTTAGATGCTGCTATCAAATGGATTTCAGAGCATAAGCTGCATCTACTCATTTTTCAATTTCTATCTCCCTAGTTATTTCAAATAGGGCACTAATAAACCTCGTCTTTTCAATTTCGTGCAACTTTAAATACTCGCTTCTTCCTTAAATCCTTTATTTCCTCAAATCATTAAATATCATCTAATTTATGAAGGATGGACACTGTTTGAACGTGGAATAATTATTACTCCAAGATAAATCACTTGTTTAGCACTCTCAACTCATTATTCGAAGAGACGAGATACACGAATTCATGCTATTTATTGTTTATGGAAATTTACTGTCATTGCAGGCATTTTTAAACTCCTTTTTTTCTTCCTTTGTTTAATTTTTGATGTATTTGTAAAAGCTTCGTTTTCTAATTTTTTTTTTTTATTAATACAAAATGGATCCAAAAAAAGTTTACAAGGGTAATAAAAAATTATTTATATTAATAATAGATAGAAAATACAAAAGGACCAACCTGTTTAACTTGGCTGGCAGAAATCATACCCCTATTACAATCTTTACAGTATTATCCAGATTTGCCGCTTTCCTGCAATTTCCTCATTCCAAACTTTTGTCTTACTTTGAATCTTATATTTTCATGTTGAGGTTTTGAAATGAAGGAAGAATTTTTGTTTATCATTTATCTTAGTCCAACGAATTTTATTCGCTCTCTTTACGAGAAAAATGCAGAGAAAAAAAATATCTTCAAATATGGGGCAAAAAGGTTGTTTAAGGTAGAATGAATTATGTTATTGTAATAGATAAATATGAGATATATTGTGTTATTCCTTGTGTGTATGTTTTTTAAATAATATATGTAAAACAATTAATTTAATACTTTAGTTTTTATTTGTTTTATGTATTTTGTGAAACCTAAAAATAGAATAAGTTGAAATGGATCCAGTTTTACATTTTATTGTTAGCGACTTTGTAAGTTTTACCTGAACTTTGCAAAGTTAAGCAACTTTTTGTCGATATGTTCTTGTAAAATTCTTTCTCATTATCATTTACCATTGAGGCTTTTAAATAGCATTTTAAAATGCATGCTACTTATTCAGGTGTAATTTTTAAGGATTGCAACATTGAAACTTTACTGAACCTTAAGTAGGAACTATTCTATTACTTTAAACCTTATGTTTATGATGTGATCAATTATTACAACCTTATTTTGGTTACAGTAAAGCACAATTTATATCTTTCGGAGGACCGACATACAAATAAAAAGATGTATAATCGAAATTTTAAAAAAACAGCTTTGATTATTACAAATTTGATGCTACTAATGCTAATTCATTTAAGGTAGTATTAGTATATTACTACATGGTCTGAAAACAATAATTAAATTTTATTTATCATAAAAGTGAGAAAATGATAGCTTTGTTGCTTGAGAATTAATTATACATTTCTTTAAAAAATGTGTAAAATTCGAAAAGTGGGAAAATGACGTATAACAGGAGGTTTGTGTCACATAAGCGAAGTTCTTCGTCATTACAATGGTTATGAATGAATGGGGACTGTGACGAAATGACGTACGAACGTAAAAAACATATAAATGGTGCTTTACTGTACATAATTTCTGTAAAATCACTATCTCCCATTGCTTAATATTAACCCCATTAAAGCCACATAAGGCTTTAATGGGGAATAATTCATTTTATAAGGGCATTAAATGTACTTTTTAAACTCTACCGTTGAAATTTTGTGTTAGAATGGTTGAATTCTAAAAATACGGATATCAGAATTCTAATGAAACAAAAGGTAAAAAGTTTTTAAATAAAATTCAAAAATAATTCTATTTGCGTATTAAGAAAAAAATGTACTGTTGCTTGATGAATTTTCATGCCTGAATAATTGGACGTCAAGAATGAATTATCCTTTCAGTTTTAAAATATATATTGAATTAACTTTGCATTCTCTTTATTTAAACGCTTGAAAATCAAATTTGCATTTCTTACAAACTCTGTTAAAGTAATTTTCCAAACATTCGTGTGAGATTTTTCTCTTAAGGCATCATTTTGTGCTTAACTATGGACTATTAACAAGTTCACTTTTGTTAGCGAAATATTTTTTCAATAAATGTTTTTGTGTATACTTAATTATGCTGTGGTGTGTAAATTGCAAAATTAACTGATCATTATATATACAGTCATTGAATTATCCTTCTGTTGCAACTTAAAAGTGCACAATATTTTCATTTTTATTGTGGCTCTAAGCAAGCAGGGCACTTACCGCTTGAATTATTCAAAATTTTTCCCCTTCTGAATATGCATTAACTGTGGATCTTTATTTTTACATGCTTGTTTTATGATATTGAAGGGGTAATTTTCTTTATTAGTTACTTGAAATTCGGACTAAAGAATCAAAAAAAAAAAAGTTTCATTTTATGAAAAAAGAAAACATACAAAATTTTACAATTTTTTTTTTACATCTGTCTTGGAAATTAGTTAAGTTAGCTATTTACTCGTTATATAAAATTATTAATTTATTTCGTATTTGGATTTACTAAAATTATTTAAAAATGTATAAAGTATGCAAACATTCTGGTAATTCAGTTAAGAATATCTAAAACAGTAACAAATGATTCAGATTTATCTTTAATTTAATGTTGGTCTGTATACTGTGAATGTATCAATGTAATGTTTACAATATCCCCCCACCAAAAAAAAAAAAAAAAATTAAAATTTGTGACTTTTATTTTTTGCTTGGAACGGATGTTTTTTTTTTTTTTTTGTTTTGTTTTTCTGAGTACTTAATTTCTGAACTTCACGAGGCTTCATTCAATCGTGCAGCTTTATGGTCTTACTTAAGGAAACTTCACTCATTGCAGCAGCATATCATTGAAATTCTCTTCATCTTCTGAACAGGGTGGTTTATGAACTTCCTTGTTTATATTCTTCATCGATTGCAGCAAGTCGGTCTAGTCAATGGAAAATTAAGTTGACATTCTGTGAAACCAAAAATGGCTTGAAATGTTGAAAAGCGATCCTTTTTGCCTTCTCCGTATGCGTTAGCATATGAAATTATGAAATGTAAAAAACTGTAAAGATCTCATTAAAGATACTTTTTAAATACTTGCTGTGTCTTCCTTGTGGCTTTCCTGAGCAATGAAATTTTTATTCTCAGTGTAGAGTTGAAATATGGTTAATACAGGTAAACAATATAATTTGAAGCCCGATTTTGCGTTGTTCGAACATCCAACAGCGCAACAAGTGGGCATCTTCAAATTTTAAAGTATCTATTAAACAATATAAATATAAAAGCGAAAATGGAAAAAATAGATATAATGTATAAGGTTAAAAACATGATACACACATTCAAGCGAAGCCCCAAAATGGCGGCTGTTTACTCATGTGACTGGCAACGTCCAATCAAAATTGACACAGAGTCGATGGGGGGGGGGAAGAGTGTTGCTACTTAAGAGACATATTCAGGGCTTTAAGTTGCAATTTTTGAAGCCAGGGGTGGCACCAATGGGGTAACCGGGGGCCCCGTCGGAGGTACATTTTTGTACCCCATTCATGCAACGGGGTATTCAACAAGTAGTCTTGCTCCCTCTGTCGGGGAGATTGTGCCCCCTCCCCATCGGGCAGACACTAGCGCCACTCCTACAAAATGTCACCCTTCCTTTACAAGTCACTTTACTAGGGTTGCCATAATTGTCAAGCATTGATACGGGACGTTTAAGTGTTAAATAAAAGCATGAAAAAAAAAGCGAGTAGGTATTGGTTTATTTTACTCCGATAAAAAATTTATAATGTTTAAGCAATCTAATAAAATGAATACACAGAATAATAAAAAAAAGATGCTAGGCAAATCCTTTTTAGGTCAGTCATATTTGTACAAAGTTTATTTTACTTTCTTAATTATATCATTTTCTTCTTTCACATAATTATAAAATGGGGCGCAAATCATTTTAAAATTATAATGATAAATAAAAGTTTCTTTCGTCCGACCATTGAGTTGGCATTGGGGAAAATATTCTCCACATTTGCATCGTGGACTGGAATTGCAAATGCATATTCGCATAGCTTTATTAGACACGACTACTGATCAATATACTGTGTATCTGCAAAAAACTTCAGTCATTCCTTTTACATACTCAATTTCATAGTTGCGACATTTATGCCCCCCCCCCCCTTCCGGGGGGTACGATGCTGGCGGGGGGTGATCAAAAAGTATCGGGACTGGTGTGGCCCGCACCGTGTACCAGCTTTGAGGGGGTGACAAAAAATTGCCGGTTTTGTATTAATGTGCCTTTTTATGACATGAAATAATGTCAAATTTACATGGACTTTAACAATCGCAAAATGCGGGTGGTCGATATGATGCTGTAATGATTTATTATTATTGTGTGGTGGAGGGGGTTCTGTCTCGTGTCTTTGGAATCGTTCTGGTGTTCAAGAAAACAAAGAACCGGTCCTTGAACTCATTGTCTCATACCTGTCACAAATATCGTCCCAAGTCGTTGTGTGCTACAAGATATTTTTAACCCAAATGTCATAATATAGTCTGCGCGAAATGTTTTAGACAGTGAGGTTGGTAGGTATTATCCGCTCTAATACTGACCATAAAGTAAACCCGTTTACTTGAGGATCATTCTTACGAGCGAACTGACAATATCTCCCTCCCCATCCCACTATCTTAGGCCTCTATGTATACGAGCCGGGACACACAACGAAATCGTGTCACAATTCTGGTTAATTGGTGATTTGACATAACTTTTGTTGACAAATCGGAGGCCAGTATTGGGAATTCATCATTGGCATTCTCTTGATTTGGCTTTATTTTAAGTTGCTAAGATGGTGTTTTTAAACATATTTTTTTCCAATTTTTCGACGCTTCTTAGGTTTTTTCCTTAAAATTCATGTCGTAAATCTATGGCAACTTAAATGTGTGCATAAAAAAAAATATATTGTTCCAATTTTGATGTATTTTTCCGAGATGTGCTGTTCATTAGACTTCAATAGTGATACTGTGATCGATCACTTGACGTGACGACCCTTCTGACAAATGCTGAAGTTACAGTTTAGCGACTTTCACAGAAACAAAATAGAGTGCTCATTACGAAGCTTGTCAAACCTGAATTTAAGAAGATAGTCGACGTCATTGAGGAATTGTGCAATGCTTCGGAAACAATAGAAACCACAGGAGCATCTCAAACTCTTTTGCCTGCAATGTGTGATTTCTCGTTTTTGTGTTTATGGAATAATGTCTTAAAAGAAGTCAACGGCATATAAAAGTATTTGCAGATTCTTGGAATAAGCTTTGTGAAGTCTGTTATCAAGATGAGAAGTCTAAAGTTCTTTTTTTAAAGACAAAAGAAATTACCTTGTTTAGGAAGTACTGCAATTTGCAAAAGACACATGTGAAGAGATGGGCATAAAAGATGAACTGTCAGGAGGAAGAAAATTATGCCCGGAGAGAAAGCTGCATACGAGATGCTGACTTTGGACCAAGAATTGAAATGCTGAATGTTCGAGTGCATCGACAGGTTTCAACAAGAAACTGATACACGCTGCGAAAGCAAGGAATGTATATCAGATCAGTTTGCAGTCTTAGAGCTCAGCAATCTGATCGAAACCTCGGGAACTGTTTGTACAAGGTTTGGTTGAAAATTACAATGAGATATCAGATCGTATCCTTATAGAAATTCCAAGTCTAAGAAGATTTCTGAAAGCCTCCAAAGTTCCGAAAGAAGAGTCTCTTGGTTGGACTTCCTTAACATTCTTAATGTTTGTCATTGAATATGAACTTTTCGCCTCTGTTCCCAATCTCACTTCAGCATTAAGATTTTTCTTAACTTGATGTGTTTCTGTTGCATCATGCGAGAGGAGTTTTTCGAAACTCAAACTAAGAATTATCTCGGATCCACTATGAACCAAACACAACTCTCTAGCTTAGTCATTATGCCAATTGAAAATAGTGTAGCTGAAGATATAAAGAGTCTGTTAAGGAAGAGACGATACAACCCATGAATCAATCCGCATTGGAATATATGAAAAAAAAAACCCTGGTATGAATTCAAAATGTTTTGTAATTTATTATGTTTGTTCAACAAAATAATGGGATATTATTTTGAGTATCTGACAATTATTATTAGCAGTGCGAAAACAAATAACAGTATTTAATTTGTTGTTACTCGGCTGTCTGACTTGTCAGAGCTCTTCTGTTACCTTACTTTCTGAAACAATTTTATATATATATAGTGCTTATTAAAAGTAATATAGAACTTTTTTTTGGAAGAATTTTCAGAAAAACGAGAACAAAACAAACATAATTATCAAGATATCTTTATTTTAAAAATGAAAGATATATACATATATAGAAACATAATATCCATATGCACAAATTGATTCCCAGAATAAAGTAGATAAAATCTTATCATAGCCATTCACATTTTTTATAAAACAGAATATACAGAGTACAAAAAATGCAAACACACTCCTAATAAAAATATAAATTATGAATAAAATATCTTAAAATTCAAATTATTTAATATATTAAATAAACACATGAATAAATACAGTGATTATTTTGAATCATAAATTCACTTAAAGTCCATCTTATGAAATTCTGGCACAGGAGCTCGAGGTTCCCCCACACTCTCCCTCTGGATTTCTTTTGTGGTCAAAACCAAAACAGAAAAATTATAACTCAAGACCAGCTATAAACAACAAGAGGAGAGCAGGAATGGAGTCTCAAAAACACCGATTGAAATTCCATCTGTCAACATTATCAGAACTATTAGATGAAAACTGACACAACTTCGACTGTTTCTGATAAATTAAAAGACTTATATTTGTATTAATTAGTTTGATATTTGAACTTTTGCTGTATATGTATAATTATTTCTTTATGTAAATTAATAGTAATTCAAAGTGATATACATATTTTGTACTTTCTCTTCACATATACAGTAAATTTAACTTCTAAAAAAGCTGCCAATTCAAAGGAGAATCAAAACAAATTCTGAGGTATAATTTTTTATAACCAAAAAAGCTATAAATTGTAAAGATATATATAATGATTTGGTTGAAATCTAGAAGTTGGTACACACTCTTAAAATGCCGTCAGATAGCCAATGCAAAACCTTGACCGCCGCACTTAACTGGTGCCAAGTCGCCAAAGCTAATGCATACAGATTAGATTACCCTGCTCTGGCCTAGGCCGTGCAGGAAAAATGTGATACATCTTATTTTACAATATTTTTTTCTCAGTGACGGGAAACGTGACCAAAGCTAATGCATGTAATACTTGCATTAGCTTTGGCCACTTGCCGGCATTTTAAGAGTGTGTACCAAATTCTAGATTTCAACCAATGTTTTATTTATGCAATAAAATGTCAGGAAATATTGACTAAAACATCTTCTAAGTCTAATGTTATATTAAATTTTAATTTTCTTCAATTCATCATTACTATTTACGTTAAATGACTTGTATTCAAAATTTGAATAGCACGATTTCCAACAATAAATTTATAAGTACCGTTAGATTACAAAAGGATATACTCACAAAAAATTTTAAAGAGATGAAGTGATATTAAACAAATTCCATAGCAAAACATCAGCATTATAATGTCATATTTTAGTAAAAAGGAAACATTTTATAAGACTCGGAATCATTTATCCAATCATATATGTTGAAAAAAGGCCAATCTCAAATTTCACAAACGGCATTTTAGATTAAAATGTCGCATTTCAAAAGAAAAATATACAAAAGTAATAAATTCAGTCCTTAAATGGAAGCAATTTTGCTTACAATATTTTCATGCAAAATGGATATATTTTCAGTTTATTAAATGTATCTTAAAGCATACATACAAGTATAATACAATTTTAATATTAATAAGCTAGTTCCCATGAAATTAAATAATTTGCTTAAATTAATAATAAATATCCGTTTAGACATTTCACAGAAGAGAAGTGCATAAGCTAATTAATTAATATACTGAGAAGTGTAACTTAAACCATGCATTTACTTCAACTGTTTTTAATATAAGAAACATTTTTCAGTCTGCACTTGTGTAGTATTCAAGTAACACAAATTTCTCTTAATCTTAATCATTAACACTTTTCCGTACAGAAAATACTTTAATGCATATTTCACAACAGTCGATGGTTTCCATCTAGTTTGTGTTGGTGAATGCATCGACACAGAATCACGATGTGAAAATGCTTCAAAACTAGAAGAAAAATGTAATCGTTTCTTACACATCCTGGCACACATCTGCATGACTGCAAGCGAAATAAATTACTGTTAATAGAATAATGAAAGCTGTTATGTTGTAGAATGACAGAAGGTGTCAATTGTGCCAAGTTGTTTGTAAAAATTGCAAATGCAATTTTACTAATTTTATGTTTAGCCGAAGTAATTTATTTCAAAATAACTTTTAACTACATATTCCACAGACATACTGCTTCCATTTGGTATGTGTCAAAAAAAGGTCTGTTGAAACTCTTTTATGGAGAAAACACTCACTAAATCTCAAAGACGTAAGGTACTTTCATTCTCAACGGTATCTGTCAGAAGATGCTTCTTTTTACCTACTGGATAAGAAAAGGTTTCACAACAAAAGGTACATGAAAATGGTTTCTATCTTGCATGCACACGTGAATGTTTCTTTAAACTTGCTTTCTGGGAAAATCCTTTATTACACACATCACATACAAACGGTTTTTCTTTCGTATGCGTCAGTAAATGTGTTTTTAAATTTGTTTTCTTTGAAAATGCTTTATTACAAATGTCACATGCAAACGGTTTCTCTCCTGTATGCGTATTTAAATGTGTTTTTAAAAGCGAGTTCGTTGAAAATGCTTTACTGCAAATGTCACATGCAAAGCGTCTCTCTTCTGTGGGCCTGTATAAATGTGTTTTTAAACAGGACTTTTTCGAAATTCCTTTATTACATGCAAAAAGTTTCTCTCTCGTATGCAGATTTAAATGTGCTTTTAATTGCATTTTCGTTGAAAATGCTTCATTACAAATGTCACATGAAAATGGTTTCTCTCCCGTATGAATACGTAAATGTGTTTTTAAATTCCCCTTACTTGAAAATCCTTTATTACATACATCACATGCAAATGGTTTCCATTTTATAGGAGTCACCAAATGTGCCATTGAATTATCCTGCTGAGAAAACACTGGACTAAACAAATCAGATACACATTGCATCTGCATTTCGCAAGTAATGAGAAAATGCCTTTTTAAACAATTTTTTCTGAAAAAAAAAAAACTAGTTCATTGGTCGATAGCAAATACAACTTTTCTTTGGTCTCAGTTTGCAAATGAAATTTCAAAGCCTTATAAAAATTAATTCTCTTGATGACTGCTTTCCTGGGGTTTCTCTTCTGTACCAATCAAAAGAGACGTCTTGGAACTTGTTTGAATTGTTCTTTCTTATTTTGTGGTGTTGGATTTCATCCGAGACGTGACGTAAGCTAGGTTGCAATCTAAACCAAATGATCTTGGATAGATCTCACCTTCTTATTGTTCACTTTCTGTTAAAAATATGCGGCTGATTCATAGCCATTCTCACAGCAGGGCACTCTTGGAAATGACACCATTCATCAAGATTCCTCACAATGCAACTTTGAAATCTAAAATAACAAAAATAATGCAATTTTACACTTGAAGCTACTGAAAACAGTCAAATGATTAAAACAGCTCTGTAGTGTTTTGAGTCTGTTGGAGTCTTTTCAAACCAAAGTTATTCATGGCTATGATGTGCTATTTTCATCATTTTAAAACATTTATATTCAATCGATAAAAATGTATAAAATTGTGCCCGAAATACAAGAGTCTAAAAATGTAAAATCATTTTGAAGAGCCACTATCACATGCCTGAAGGCATAGCTAAATATGATTAAAACACCCGTTTGCTTAAGAAAACTAAAGAGGTTGACATGAGGAGTTATGAAAATGAAATCACTCAAATATGGACGAGACATCTCAAAAAATCAACAAAAATATGCAAATAATCAAACATTTTAATACTTTGTTGGGTATCCTTTAGCTGAAATTACACTTTTAATACATTTTTGGCATGGATTCAACTAGTTTTTTACTTTCCCGTATACGAAGTATTGTAATCGTCAAAAAATTCAAATTCAAGATTTTGACGAATCTCCATGTTTTAAACTGCCCTAAGTCCGAAAAACATAAGTTTGGAATTATGTCTGTCTGCCTGTCTGTGAATACAATAACTCTAGAACTATTAGAGCTACGGGATGAAATTTGGTATGTGGCCTTTAAACATAATTTGAAGGTTTCTATCAAATTTTGGACAAAATCTGTCAACGGGAAGTCTCAGTCTGTATGTCCATGGTCATGTGAACACTATAACTCAAAAACTTGAATAGCTAGATGGATAAAATTAGGTACACAATTTTATCGTCATGAATGTAGATCTGTATAAAATTTTGGGCCAAATCCATCAAAGGGTTGACTGTCTGTTGGTCTGCATAATAGCATACTTTTATCTCATAAGCCCTTTGGCCCAGATAAATAAAACTTGGTATCACGGATACTAACATTAATTATAGATCTGTGCCCAATTTTCATCTCAATCGGTTAAAAAACAGGTGTTCAAAATGCATATTACGACTGTGTATTGGCAAGCATTTCGTTTATTTTACTCAAGTTAGTATGGTTCGCGTTTGACCTTGGTGGTCTACGAAGTAAATTGTAGCAAGCCGCTCACACACACTTCAGAAATTATGGCAACACCATGAATCTTAACTTCGTTCTGATATTCTCCAGATGGAAGGTATGGTGAAATCTTGCGTGATATCATTCTGTAGTAAGATTTCGTACTCAAAAACGTTAAATAAAGTTGTGGTACCTTGGCGCGCATAAAAATTGAAAACATACGCAATTTTTTTTGCAAAATATTAAGTTTTTGTGAATTCATGAATTTGATATGTTTCATTGTAAATCACCATTCATAATTTTTTTCTCAGAATAACCAGGCCTTGAGTAAATACCCCAAAAATATTTACCTACCCACTGGGTGTTTACCCACCCCACATTACTGGTTGTATGCGCGAAAGTTTCAGGGAGGCCACTCCCGCTGCTTTGCTTACATTTCTATATTTGAAGTGAACATGGCTGGGTGCAACAAAGTTACAAAAATTCCATTAGGAATTTAATCATAGAACATTTTAAAGATAGTAAAAGCATCAGAACTATTGAAAAACTTGATAGTAAGTAAGTCATTCAACTGTGTTTGCTATTGTAAAATGATGGAAACAACGTAGAACTGTTGAAAATGAAATTTAAAACAGGAGTTCCTCACAAGCTAACTCCCAGGAATTGAAGTTTTATCGTGCATAAAATCAAGGATTTAGTGCAGTGAAACTTACAACAGAATTAGAAAAAAAATTTGCAATAAACGTAAACTCTGAAACTGTTAGATGAGTTATCAGATCATATGGGTACAACAGTAGAAGAAAATTTTTCGTTAATGAAAGAACAAGAAAGTCATGTCTGGATTTTGCAAAATCCATGGCAGACAAAGATATATCGTTTTGGCAAAACGTCATAGGGTGGATGAATCAAAATTTAACATATTTGGGTCTGATGGGAGAATAACTATGTGGAGAAAGTCCAAAAAAGAGCTTAATCTGAAAAATCTATTGCCAACTGTCAAACATGGAGATGGAGGCATAATTTTGTTGCTTCTGGTATGGGAAATTTAGTTCATTGTAAATAATATGGACCAATATAAATATCCTAGTATATAAATATCCTGAAAGAAAACTTGAAAATATCAGCCCAAAAATTTGGAATTCAAAACACATTCAAGTTGTATAAGATAATGATCCCAAACATACAGTCCTAAATGATTGCTTATGGCTGCTGCACAACTGATTTAAATCCATTTAAAAATGAATTTAAATCCCATTGAATTGCGGCATCAACTGAAAGAAAATGTGATATTTTTTCGAAAGAACAACTTAAAGCAGTATTAACAGAGGAATGGAACAAAATTGAACATTCTTACACAAAAAAAACTAGTTGAATCCATCCCAAAACGTATTAAAAGTGTAATTTCAGCTAAAGGATACACAACAAAGTATTAAAATGTTTGATTATTTGCATATTTATATTTACATTTGTTGAATGTTCAAAGTGTCTCACTTATGCGAGATTGTTTTTAACACTTTCTTAGTAAATTAATTTTTTCAAAAAAAATATTTATTTATTTTCATTACAATATGTAGGTTTTATTATAAACAAAAGAAAGTTTATATGAAAAAAATTTGAAGAAAATCTACCCCAAACGATAATTCGCCAACTTTACAAAATATTTTACATGTTGCAATATCTACAGCACATTCAATGTGTGTCACTTAAAAATAACTTCTAGCCTTTGGAAACGATTACCTAACATTTATTTGCTTCAAAACAAGACAAAATTAAACACCAAAGCTACATTTACCCCAAAAATCCGTGAGTTTATCCCACAAAACGAGCAAGTCTTTAAATTTTCAGATGTTTATTGTTTGTTTCTCTCAAATATGATTCTCGTTACGAGTTGAGCAGTGTGATTCCTGTTTTGTCATGGTCCCAAGAAAACTCACTTTCGGATATTAGTTCAAATAAATAAAATAAAATAAACAATATCGAAGTGATCACAAAATGAATTCTTGAAAAAAAATTTATAAAAAAAACATTTGTTGTTTTTACTTTATCCTTGGTTAAGAATCACTTTTATTTATATTATTCAATTTTAAGTTTTTAGACTCGTAATAACATTGCTTTCTAAAAATGATTTCATGAAATTATAAAGAATTTGAAAATATATTCTTTAAAACAAGTGTTGAGTCACGTAATTATTTTGTAATACTGATGAAAACTGACTTTCATCACAAAGCATATTTTTGAATTTTGATCTGGCAACTAGCCTGACTCCAGCGCGATTTTGTGAACTGCTTTGAAAATTGAAGACTTGACTTAACTTGCGGCACAGCTGAGTAGCTAGGTGATGCAACTGTTCTAACTTTTTTCTATCTCATATAGCTGGTAAGTTTATGTTGTTTTGTTAATAATTCATGTTTATAAATACCTGTTATTCGAACTTTATTGCAACGAATAAAGAATCTAAAAATTAATATTGTTTCTATAAGCGTCTTGCGAGTCGGAAATTTTCCCATATTTAGCACACGTGCGTCGCGAGATTCTCGGCTCTTTTTGCGTTTAAATTCCATGTTTATTTTTGCTAATGAATCGAAATCATCTTACTCTTGACTTTCGTGAGAGTTTTGCAAATATAAAATTTTCTGTATCGGCGATATTTTGAGCTCTAAATGTTTAGGGTTAATAGCAGATATGAAGCCTATTTTAGGTTTGTACTAATTTAAGTGCTCACGTGGGATTTTGAGTATTCAATGTCAGTATTGACGAAATCCAAAATACCCTATTAGCTTAAAGCAACCAACCATTACTTAAGTAAATGTTATTAACTTATATTCAAGTTCAGTTCTTTGATTAGTCTAGTTAAAATGAGGTTACTGCATATCCTCTGACTTAATTACTCTTACTGCTTTTTTGTTTAAAGTAGAAATAGGTTATGTGTTTCAACAAGTAAAATTAGCTGCAAACGGTCATTTTCTTGTCAGATATGTAAAATCTTACTTGTTTTCTTTAATTACTTACAAAATTGAGTGATACACATCACATATAAATATTAATGCAATCAAGTTGGCTTTTAAATTGGACTTGAATCAAACTCACGGTGTAAAGGGAATTTATTAGATTAAGTTTAGGTGGCTGGATCTTAATTTAACATTTAGAGCCAATAGTTGTATTATATAGTAACATTTCCCCTCCTTATCTTATGCTTAAAACTGGAAGCTTCTCTAGAAAATTTGCCACAGAATATTAAAATGTTGAAAAACAACAGTTCATTAAACATGTATTTCTTTTATTTATGCTTCAAATATTTTGTTTGCAAGGCAATTTATTATTTGATTTAATCCAATTTTTTAAGTGTACACTTCTGATGAACTGTCATTTAAAAAAAAATGTCAATCTTTTTGATCTCTATAGAGGTGACTGTTCCAGGTTTTTCTGTATTGTTTTAGAGGTTCACTGTATCTCTACAAATGTATTGTTATTTTCAAATATATAATAAGTGTAAATTAGTGAAAGTCCAGTCATTTTAAATGTGTCAGCACATTGACATTGAAATGGATTGCACTTAAGAAATGGCAGTGCTCTGTGTGTCAGATTGTCATTTTGTATATTGTATTTAAGACGGAGAAAAAACAAGCAATCGGTGCAGATTGCCACATTCAAGTTTTAAAAATCGAATATTTTCAAATTGCCTTCTTAATATTTTCATCTGCATTAAAACTCTTTCCCGCGCAGAAAACGATTCTGTTTCAATGGAAGCAGATGTTATTTTACTCAAATTTCTCATGGAAGATGTTTAGTGCCCTTGACATGTTCTTGCATGAGGAAAAAGCAAGAGACCATGCACTTAACATGTTCATCCACTGGAAACTTCTTTATTTTTTTTACTTTGCAGATTTAATGAACTTCCTATATTTAAATTAGACTTCAACGTGTTCTTTTGCCCAATTATCTCAATTTTTTCAAATTTATCACTTAACATATCCATCCACTCAGCTGTTCAATTATAATGCCATGAGAGGTTGCAAAAAGGGTTTTGAAAAGTTGTTGAGGGATGCAAACAAGAATTTGTTACACATTGATGGTGACTCAGAACATAAATTTCATAATACTGCTAGACTGTTTTTCAGTTATTTTGATAGATTCATTGAAGATTTTGCTAATAAAGTTTTCAATGATATAAATGAATCTCCCAAAGCCACTGAACTGTTTGTTAGACTTCAGCAGAATATGAACTTGAAATATAATTTGAAACTTATAATGCTAATTGACAACCGGTTTTTACAGATGCTTACTATATGTAATAGACTGTTTTCCTTAAAAGATGCTTTGATGATGTACTATGCCTGTTTTTTATCCAATGAAGAAACGGAGAAATACCATGATTTGCTTATTGCAATTTTCCATCATTGCAAAATTTCTGAAGATCGAAAGAAAAGCATACATACTATACAAAATAGAATAAAAAAGCAAGAGATCTGATGGGAGTATTTCTAGAAAAGATGCAGTAATATCCAATCCACTCTTTTCTTTCATTATGAAAAGTTCCATAGTTTACTGGTTTTTTATAGGGAATTTTTGCCCTATTTTAATGAAATGGTGAAACTATTTCAAACTGAAAAGCCTATTTTACACCAAGTTCATGCACAACTTTTTGATTTCCCTAGGACTTTTATTAATTTTTTCTTAAGCCTAAATTTATTCCCAAATCTGTGGCTGAATTGAAAGACTTTCAAGTACTTCCAGAAAAGACATTAAATCATAAATATTTAAATGTGGGAAAGACTACACATAGCCTTATTAAAAAAAGTAAAAGTGGATTGATCAGTTTTTTACTTCTTTAAGAGAGGCATATCTGCAAATAATCACATATATTTTAAAGAACTTTCCTTTAAACAACAAATGCTTGTTTTATTTTTCTGCATTGTTTAGAAAGAAAGTTCATGCTTATCTGCACTCATAAGCTTAGGAGAAGTGCTGCCTAATGTTGTTCCTGAAAATGATATCCTTTATACAAGAAGTTAAGATGTATATCATTGATGAAAGAGTGAACTTAATAGACATGGATGGATGGGAGAAAGAGGGTGGCAGAATTGTTGACTGGTGGTCATAAATGGCTGCCAAAAATATAAAATTCTGTCTTGTTTTATTAAAGCCGTAATGAGCGTTTTTTCTGGTCCTTTGGTTGAGGGCACATTTAACATCATGGACGATATTATAGATGATAGAACATCCCTAACTATGATGCTATCAAATATTATTTGAGGAGTCGGGGCAAAAAAAGTGCAACACTAATTCCTGGACATAAGACGAGGCAGAACATTTTTTCTGCCAGAAGAATATACCATAAAAATTTGAAAGAGAAAAATAAAACATAATCTTCAAAGCAATCACTCACTAGCAGCATTCCAAAATAGGCGGAAACTTCAACTCATTCTGAGCCAGAAGAATTAAATAAAAGCCCTCTCTCCTATACAAGATAAAAATGGTAAAAAAGTTTGCCCAAACCCCAAGTCTGACCACAAAGTGAAAGTAAATCTTAAGGCTACAAAAATAACAAACTTTTTTATGAAGAAATAGCAAATATAAACTGAAAAAGAAATTTGTTTTAATTCTAAATATTATTATTAATAATAATAAGTAAACTTTTATTTGTGTAAATATTTAGTCAAGTATAATCAAGAAGTACCTAACAAGAGTGTGTGTAAACATCTAGTCAAGTATAATCAAGAAGTACCTAATCAAAAGTGTGTTTAAATATTGATTTAGAAACAATTGTAAAAATTGATTTTGTTAAGTATTCATATATTTTCTTCCTTTTTTTTATATTGAATTGATAATATTTATTTGGTTGCTTTAATATTGAATATTTTTTTTGGTTTATGGGGTAACATTTATTAGTTTTTTCTTTTAATTCTGGTAAAGAACGCTAGACTGTATTTTTTTTTTTTTTTTTTTTTAAGTTCAGTCTTGCAAATTTTGAAGAGTGGCACCCATGTAGAAGAGTTAAAATTCAAACTTTAAAAAAAGGTTTCTTCTCTGGCTGAAATAGGTGAACACTAGTGTAATCAGTTGCATTAAAATTTCTAATCCTTTTTAAATATGAAAAGATATTAAAATTTTTTAAATTGCATAGAGGCTGTTAAAATTAGAACTACATTGAAGATTTTTCACATATACTCCTCCTGTATGCATCATGTCTTTGTTTCTCATGTATTTGACTAACTATGGAGAATAGTTTAATGTAGTCTTAATAGTTTTTTGAAATAAGTACTGAAATTTCTTATGCTTTCGATTATTCTACATTGTTATTTTTGTCATGCAATATTTTTTCTTTTCACTTATATGAGTTTTTTAGGGGGAAATGATTCTTAATACATGAATTTTTGTTTGCATTTCTAAATATCAATGACCTTTGACTTTTTTTTCTCTCTTGATTGAAAAGAAAGGAAAGAACTTGCTGAATTTGAATTATTAGAAAATTGCACACAAAATAGTTATTTTAATAGTTACTCATCATTGTCCAAAGAATAGCAAGGAGAATCGATTCAGGTATTTATGATTTCACATTATTCTATTGAATAAAATTTAATGGTTTTTAGTCTTATTTTCCATTTAATTTTCTTTTATATTTGAGTTTTTCTAACTGAATATCACATTTTTAAATATATTCTGTTCAAGGCGTAGTTATAAACTGTTAAGAAAGGTTTAAGACATGTATTTCCATTTATATAAAAATTAGGAATAATGTAATTTATCCATAATTAGGGGAGAAGGGGCACATTTCAACTTGTTCAAAGCTTGGGGAACCTTTCAACAGCTAGAATTTCTCTCCCCTGGAAACACTATTTCATAAGTGGCTAATCAAGTTTCAGATGAAAACATCTTCTGGCAATAGTATTCATTCCATTTCTCAACCCACGTGCTTTGCAATGGAATGTGATCTGTTTTGTGACCTGCTAAGTAAAAACTGAAATGTCTGTTCACCACTGAATTTTTCTTACTCTATATTTATTGAGATAAGTTGGATTTATTCACCAAGTTAATTAGAATTTTCTGCATCTAACAATACTGTTTGTATCTAGAAATTCCTTTTCTAAAGAGAGTGGACTTAATGACAGCATATAGGGCACCTTTCGTCAAACATCGGAACACATTTCAATACTGGTAAAATGTATCCCTCATATTAAGGAGGAATTAATTTAACTAAATAACTTTGAGAGTTAGGCAATATGGTTTGAACTTGCATTAAAAAAAAAAAAAAAGCATAATAAGGCAGAAGAAAAAGCGTTTTCGACGGCAATGCAAGCAGTTCAAAATGGCGTGTATCTTAGAACTGCTGCAGACTTAAATGGAATTGATTCTTTCTATCTTAATTTATAGAATTAAAATAAAACAGTTGGTCTTGATGATAGCATAACATTGAATACTGCATCCAATTGTGTTTACTCCAAGTATACATGTCAACAAGTTTTTACCACAAATCAAGAAAGCATGCTTTGCGATTTCATAAGTTCAAATATGAACAATGGTCCGACTTAAAAGCAATTATGACAGCTTGCATGTGATTATTCAAAATGTCTGGGTTCAAGCACTCCAAGTGTTTGGAATGAAAATAATATAGCTGGAATTTACTGGATTAAGGATTTTATGGATTGTTAGAATAATTGAACCATTTTATTCAAAACTGAAGGTGGCACAAAATGACTGGACCAAAAAATAAAAACAAAAGAAATTAAGTTAACCTAAAACCAGATAAATTTTGTTAGATCATTATTATTTTTCTGTACATTTGTTATATTTAAATAATTTTTTTTTAGTGAAATGAGTTGTTTGTTGAAAGGTACCTCATGCCATGTTGAAAAGTGCACTATGGGTGGCACACATTTAAACAGATTTACGCTTCAGTTTAAATGCATAATTTCACCTTTTAGTTATGACTAGGAACTCTGATACAAAGCTGAGTAGAAGCCTAAGATTCTGTTGTAACTAATAATGCCAAAAACTAAAATAAATATAAACTTTATGCAAAATTGAGATTATACTAAAAATTGTTTAAAGGTGATCCTCCCCCCTCCACTAATTCATAGCTAAGAACAGTTTCAGAAAAATATACCTGAAGCTTATATGATCCACCATTATTTTTTAAATATTTGCATATAATTTAACTTGTTTGTGATTAAAACATTTGTATGTAGACTTCCATTAGATGTGAAATTTTCATTTGATTGAAAATGCATTCAGCAATTTTCTTCTAAACAGTTGATATTTCTTGAACTAATTTTTATGTAATTTTGTAATATGATTTGTATCAGACTTAACCAGTGTCGTAGCTGCAACTTTTGCCATCCTGGGTGGACTTGCCGCCCTTCCTTTTCAGGTTATATAGGACACATAAACTTCAAAATAATAATAATAAAAATGCCTTTGTTTGATGCTCTTGCCCTCTGCAAATAAGCTGCAAAATTGTGCATCCACAAACAGTCTTTGTTTGCAGTTATTTAAAACACCTTCAATTTCCTTAGCGAATCTACTTGGTGAAACACCTCAGGTTCAAATTTTTTTTCATTTTTAAGGTCCATAAACTTTTATTCACTGATATAAAGCATGGTTTTATTCAACTAAATACTTTTTACTTCTATCTTTACACAATTTGTTTTAATTTCTTTTTACAGTGATATCACTTGCATTTCGTGCAACATAGCCAAACTAATGGCTCTTGTGCCACAAAACATATTTCCTTCACATGACAGCACTTTACCAGCGGAAGTCGAAAATAATGATTAAACCTGGAGTTTAGGGTGCAGACTTGTTTCTCGCCAATTTTTCTAGGTGCAATTACAATTGCTGTAGCCAAATACTGATTTGCATGTACAGTAACCATTTTTTTTTTTTATCTTGCGCACGTAATGCCTGCGGCATCTCAAGTGGGTGCAGGGCAAATTCTTTAACTGAAAAAAAAAAAAGGCGGCTTCGCTTTCAGCAAAGTGGGAAACTAGTAGCTTTGCTTCTTCTTTTAAAAGAGCATATACAGAATACCATACTTAGTGCTGAGCTGGAAGGAAATGAAAGTTTTCAAAAATAAGAAACACTGTTTGAAGTTAGCAATAGGTCAAAACAGAAGCAATATTACCTGAAATAAATGTCCTTCTGCCACAAGAATTGCATTTATTTGAAGGCATATCTGATATCAAAAATCCAATATCAGCACTTGCTTAAAGAAAATCTGCTGCAAAATGATCAGTGTCAAAATTCAAATCGAAGGGAGCAAACATGAGACAATGCTCAAGACCTTGATAAAAAGATGAATGCGCGTGCATGACATCAATAAAATCATCAACGCATATCCAAAAGCAAAAGTTTTCTTTTGGCGGCAAACAGATGACGTTCCGAAGAGAATCGAAGCAAGTCTGTACCCTAAACTTCAGATTAATCAAAATATGAATTACATTAGTTTTTTTTTTATGTATACTAATTGAGCTACTACCACTGCTTTTCGTAGTTATAAAAGTGTTTTCGTGCATGAATGATTTTACAGTCCCTATCGAAGTGCCGCACAGGGCAGATCACCTTTTCCCTCCCTCTTTTGATATGCTGTTGGTTTAACTTGTAAAAAAAATAGTTAATGTGCTGAAATCAGAAGTTCTTGAACTTTCTGA
>BGPR01015590.1:0-11314 GCA_013235015.1 Araneus ventricosus
AATCTGTATGGGGTTATAAATCTGTATGGGGCTAGAAGAAATTATTTTATACTTTTTAGTCCGTTTTAAAAACGTGGTCTATTAAAATTTTTATTTTTTTAAATAATTATTTTCTGCTTTTTAGTCTTCTGTGTGTGAAATTTTGCAATCGATTTTAAACATCTTGATGAGATTATGACGGAGACATGTGGCAAATTTCAGGTTTATTTCTCTTCACCTGATCATAAATAAAAAATTGTTATTTTCCTAAAAAAAGTAAGTTATGTGACGCAGAGACCTTTGAGATATAATGAAAAACGTCCTGCGCATGCGCAAAGATATGGTTAAAATATGAGGTGCTTCGATGGCCCCATGGGCCATCCTTATACCCAAGAACCAAGTCTGTAATGTTAATAGCTTTCGAGATATAATGAAAAACGTACTACGCATGCGCAAAGATATTGCTAAAATATAGGGGTGCTTCGATGATCCCATGGGTCATCCATATACCCAAGAATCAAATCTGTAATGTTAACAGTTTTCGAGATATAATGAAAAACGTACTACGCATGCGCAAAGATATGGCTAAAATATGGGGGTGCTTCGATGATCCCATGGGCCATCCATATACCCAAGAACCAAGTCTGTAATGTTAATAGTTTTCGAGATATAATGAAAAACGTACTGCGCATGCGCAAAGATATGGCTAAAATATGGGGGTGCTTCGATGATACCATGGGTCATCCATATACCCAAGAACCAAGTCTGTAATGTTAATAGTTTTTGAGATATAATGAAAAACGTATTGCGGATGCGTCATGCAAAATATGAAATGACAGACAAACGGACAGACAGATAGACAAGAAAGCGAATTGATAATGCATTGTCATCTAGTTCTGAACTATGTTTAAAGTTTCAAGTCTCCAGCTCATCGGGAAGTTAGTTTAAAATCGATCGCAAGATTTGTACCGAACAGACAGACAGACAGACAAGAAAGCGAGTTAATAAAAACGTGGTAAAAAATCAATGAAATCAAGAAAACAGTTTAAAATAAATCGTATACGAATCGAATCGAACGAAATCTATCTTCTCCTCTCAGAGTTTATCTGGCCGAATGGTTAGAGCGCTCGCTTCCCAAGCGCTAGATCGCGAGTTCTAATCCGAGGTTGTGTTCGTTCTGTTTTTGCTATGTTTGCAATGAGTTTGTCATGGCAAACTTGCTGCAAGTTCGTCGCGTGGTGACTTCGAAGCTTGCGTTAACTTGCTGCAAGCTTGTTTCACACTTGCACTCTTGTCGTGTCAACCTTTCTGCAAGTTTGATGCAAACTAAAATTGCTATCTGGGAATACTCTGATGCAAAATTTGCCAGGGCAGTTGACTTGTGAGTCAGTCAGCCAACTGCAACTAAAATTGGACCGTGCTGTTTTGCATTAGAATTTAAAATATGTAAAAAAAATCCAAAAATTACTCTTCTGAAGTTTAAACAATACTTGATTTTAATTTGAATAAGTTTGAATACACGGTCGTTTTAAATCAAATGAAAAGCACAAAAACACTGATAAATTTAAGGAAATAAAATTTGTATAAGTGATGTAAAAACGGTTTTTGTGAGATCATATGCTTAGAATTTATTGAGGAAAAACGATAACATTTCAATTAGATTTTAATTAAAAAAATCTAATTAATATCTTAAATGACCCTTCTTAGTGAGCGCACTATCCAAGAATTAATTACATGTCAAATTTGGTAGCCGCAGATCCAACGGTCTGCTGAGCGTTTTGAGCGATTTAGGGGTCTATTCTGGTACCCCCGGTTGGGTTGGGGGACGTCACTTTTACCGTTGTTTAAGTGCTAAAAAAGTGAGGTCTCTAAACCCAACCGTGGTTACCAGAATAGACCCCTTAGTGTGTGTCGCATCACGCAATTTATAGGTAGTACATATGTCAGCCTTCAAAACGGCCTTTGAACTCATTTCGTTAAAATTCCATCTCGAGTTTGCAGATAATAAGCTAGCCTATAACATTTATCATGCCAAAAAACTGAATTCCACTTTTTAGTATCAAAACCTGTTTTAAAAAGTTTTAGTATTTTTTATTTATTTCAGTTTGTTGAAGGAGCTGCGGAAGAACGAAAAGAAGCTCGATGTTGCCACCCATTCCATCGAAAAGCTGAGGAGGGACCTGGACATCCGCGAGGAACGTCTGAAGGCTGCTGCCGCGCAGAGAAGTTCCCTCGAAGCGGAAATCGCGAACAAGCAGGGAGAGATCTTTTCTTTGAAGGTGAGTTGAACAGTGATGGCTCGAGTTGGTCGTACGCAGAAAGGTACGGGCGGCAAGGGAAATTTCTCAATTATAATTCCATGTAATTAACTTGTACAGGAAAGACTGTGGCAGCACCCCATCCCGTCCAAGCATTCGAATTGCTGAATAATCGAGTTACTGTGACAATACCGCTGTTAATTTGATCAGTTACTAAATAGTTATATACGGTCCAGGCACCAATAGTTCTAATAGCAGTATGATCCGTCATCCATAATGATTATCGTACGTTCCAAGGGAAGCGAGAACCCGTTCACTTATCAGCGACTTTTCATCCTCACTTCTGAGGTGCCCCCCTCCCGAGAGAAAGAGAATACGGTACAGAACAGTTCCATCAAATTTGATTTTACAGGGTATAGTTTAAATACAGACATTGTGCCTGCGAATTAAAACCCGGTGAACATTTATGCAAATGAATCTAACAGGGGAAATTACGCAAAATCAATTTGGATCAAATGTCTTGGGTATACCACGGTGTAGGAATTGTTCTGCTGGCTTGGCACTGATACCCTACCATTTCTGGAAGGCAGGCTGTCTTCCAAGGATTGCATGGGCATTGTTACCTTTGAGTTCCACCAAGGATATGATGGTTAGGGGTTGATTCTGTTGACTTGGGCACTTGTCCCTAGCGGCTTCCGGAAGGTAGGGTGTCGTCCAAAGACAACACAAAGATGACTGTCTTTGAGTTCTGCCAAGGATATGATTGTGGGGGGGCTATGTTCTACTGGATTGGGCACTGGTCCCCAGGGGCTTCTGGAAGGTAGGGTGTCGGTCAATTTTTTATTTCACATGAAAGCTTATGACGTCTCGATGTGTCATTAATGGCCACCTGCCACCAACTACTCACCATTTTCTACTGAAATAAAAAAAAACATTGCTTCACGGTACATTCTCTATGGGGAAAAACATGAAAGCTTATGACGTCTCGATGTGTCATTAATGGCCACCTGCCACCAACTACCCACCATTTTCTACTGAAATAAAAAAAAACATTGCTTCACGGTACATTCTCTATGGGGAAAAACATGAAAGCTTATGACGTCTCGATGTGTCATTAATGGCCACCTGCCACCAACTACTCACCATTTTCTACTGAAATAAAAAAAAACATTGCTTCACGGTACATTCTCTATGGGGAAAAACATGAAAGCTTATGACGTCTCGATGTGTCATTAATGGCCACCTGCCACCAACTACCCACCATTTTCTACTGAAATAAAAAAAACATTGCTTCACGGTACATTCTCTATGGGGAAAAACCTTGACAAAGTCCCCCATCGCCAACCATTGGACCGATTTCAACAATTTTTATTTCATATGAAATCTCATGCCCCCAGATATGCTATCAGTGGTTGCCTGCCTCCCCCCATCTCCATTTTCGAAAATCGCAAAATAAAACATTGGCAGAGTCCCTCAGCCTCTACAACCGCCAATTCGCCAATTTATTTCGCCAAGTTGCAAGCATAGCCACAGGCCATTAATATTACGAGCAAACAGCTGGTCGCCGAAGGCGGCTAGTAATGAATTGTGAATGAAAGACTAATAAATAGAAAATAAATAAAATAAAAATATATATTTTATATTACTGTAATAAAAGTGTATTTTAAAAACTATTTTTATTAAATTTATTTAACACATTGATCGCCATATGAAACAAATACGATTCATACGGCGAACAAATATGATTCATACTTACTATCCAATCGGATGACCCTTTCTCTACTGTAGATAATAGATAGCAGAGAACGGGTAATCTAATTAGATAGATGGTTCGAATCTCTGGCGTGAGTCGTGGCGCCTGACGTGTTAACTTGATCTGCTTCATACTTGTAAAGATGGAATTTCGTAACTAATTTTTTTACTTTTCAATTTTCATTGATGTATTCGGGCTTTTAAATTTTGCACACTTGTGTGTTCTCGATGACAATACACGATATTAATACTTTAGGAATTTAATTTTCATCTAAGCATTAATTTTAATTAAATTTAGATTTTATACGAGTGGTGAATCTGATAGAAAATTGATTTCGAGACGATTTTCCCCATGATATTTATAATCATGAATTACTAGCAAAGACTATAATATAGAAAATAAATAAAATAAATTATTTTTCTTTTAAGAACGCTAATAAAAGTGTGTTTCTACGAATTGCTCTTAAAAAAATGAGATGCATAATTACAAGCAGTAGATAAGTGGTAAAAAATAAATAGTCGTCCTTAATGGCTGGAGGGTCCTTCATATCTTATCACTTTGAGTTTTGAAGAATTGGTCATTTTATGTTTATGTGCCATTTTATTATTCTCTGATTATTAATATATCCTCTTGTGAATATGTTTTTTACAAAAATATCCCAAACCAATTTGAAACAAAGAAAGTGTCCAACTTTGAAGGTCACTGCATTTGCTTCCCACGAGAGCCGCGTGCGTCTGAAATCTTCCCATCGAATACTATCATCGTCCGGTGAATAGTTTAAGTGAAAGCGAACGACTGGAGAAGAGAATTTATCGTCTGACCTCCCCGAAGGAACAATGTGAGAGAGCTTTCTTTACGATTCGACGAAGGGCAGGAGTAATTTGCGCGGGACTGAAATGAACCATTCTTTATGGAAGCCGTCGAAAAGATCATTTGCATAAATCATCGGGTAAAAGGATTCGTCCTCAAACGCACACGCAGAAGTGAAGGGAATTTTCAAACAGAAACAAATATAGTGTCGTTAGAATCTTTGTACAGAGTGAAGAAAAAATATCTAATAAAGACATAATAACAATAATAGAAGCAATTTATCTGGTGCAGCATCATTCAGGAAAAATGGCAAAATTACAAAGATATTAAAACAAATTAAAGAAAGTTTTAACTGTGGTAGAGGTAAAAATACAATAATATTAACAAAGAACGAATGAAAAAGAACTAGGAGAAAGAAGAATCCGATGGATGATGTCATCAGAAGCCTCCATCCATGCATATTCAAAATTAGAATAGGTTTTCTGTCGAGGAAAACGACTTTAAGGTCTAGATTAAAATTTTCCTCTGAGGCCTGAACCTATTCCGGAAAAAATTGAAAACAAAAACATTTATCCAGAAAGAAGAAATTGAAAACAGTCTTTTAAACATAGTCTGAAAAAAGGTTTAAAAATCTTACCTCTTAGATATTACAGATTCCAACTCCTATAATTTAAATACCAAAGTTGGTTGAAAGCAACCTCAGATCTGGTTTCGAAAGGAAATAATACGTTCGCTAGAGTACTTCGTTCAGTTACGTATTACTAGATGGTTAAAATATGAGGTGCTTCGATGGCCCCATGGGCCAAATCATACAGAACCAAGTCTGTAATGTTAATAGCTTTCGAGATATAATGAAAAACGTACTACGCATGCCAAGATATTGTAAAATATAAAGGGGTGCTTCGATGATCCCATGGGTCATCCATATACCCAAGAGTCAAATCTGTAATGTTAACAGTTTTCGAGATATAATGAAAAACGTACTACGCACATGCGCAAAAGATATGGCTAAAATATGGGGTGCTAGAGTGATCCCATGGGCCATCCATATACCCATAAAACCAAGTCTGTAATATTTAATAGTTTTTCGAGATAATGAAAAACATTACTGCGCATGCGCAAGATATGGCTTGCTAAAATATAAGGTGCTTCATTTATTCATAGGGTCATCCTTAAGAACCAAGTCTGTAATGTTAATAGTTTTTGAGATATAATGAAAACATTGCCCGGATCACGTCTGCAAAATATGAAGCGTACGACAAACGGACAGACAGATAGACAAGAAAGCGAATTGATAATGCATTGTCATCTAGTTCTGAACTATGTTTAAGTTTTCAAGTCTCCAGCTCATCCCGGGAAGTTAGTTTAAAATCGATCGCAAGATTTGTACCGAACAGACAGACAGACAGACAAGCGAGTTAATAAAACGTGGTAAAAATCAATGAAATCAAGAAAGAGAAACAGTTTAAATAAATCACGTATACAGATCAGATCGAACGAAATCTATCTACCTCTCAGAGTTTATCTGGCCGGTTAGAGCGCTCGCTTCCCAAGCGCTAGATCGCGGTTCTAATCAGGGTTGTGTTCGTTCTGTTTTTGCTATGTTTTGCAATGAGTTTGTCATGGCAAACTTGCTGCAAGATTCGTCGCGTGGTGACTTCGAAGCTTGCGTTAACTTGCTGCAAGCTTGTTTCACCTTGCACTCTTGTCGTGTCAACCTTTCTGCAGGATTTGAGTGCAAATAAGAGTGCTATCTGGGAATACTCTGATGCAAAATTTGCCAGGAGCAGTTGACTTGTGAGTCAGTCAACAACTGCAGCAAATTGGACCGTACTTTGTTTTGCATTGAATTTAAAAATATGTAAAAAAATCCAAAAATTACTCTTCTGAAGTTTAAACAATACTTGATTTTAATTTGAATAAAGTTTGAATACACGGTCGTTTTAAATCAATTACAAAAACACTGATAAATTTAAAAAATAAGAATTTGTATAGAATGTGATGTAAAACGGTTTTTATCATATGCTTGAATTTATTGGGAAAAACGATAACATTTCAAATTAGATTTTAATTAAAAATCTAATTAATATCTAAATACTCCTTCTTAGTAGAAGCACTACTCCAAAATTAATTACCATGTCAAATTGGTAGCCGCAGATCAACGGTCTGCTTGAGCGTTTTGACGATTGGGGTACATTCTGGTACCCGTTGTTGAGGACATTTTCCCTTGTTAACGTTGGCATAAAAGTGACGTCTCTCAATTAACCGAGGCTACTGCAAATCACTTATAATGTCGCATCACCAATTTTAATTATTACATTGTCAGCCTTCAAGAACGCCTTTAGAACTCATTTCGTTTCAAAATTCCATCTCAGTTTGCAGATAATAAGCTACTATAACATTTTCATGCCAAGAAACTGAATTCACTTTTAGTGCATCGAAAACCTGATGTTTTTAAAAGTTTTGTATTTTATTATTTCAGTTTGTTGAGGAAGACTGTGGAAGACGAAAGTGAAAGCTCAGATGTTGCCCCCATTCCATCGAAAAATGAGGGAGGGACCTGGACATCCGCGAGGAACGTCTGAGGCTGCTGCCGCGCGAAGAAGTTCCCCTCAAGCAGAATCGCTGAACAAAGCAAGGGAGAGTCTGTTCTTTGAAGGTGAGTTGAACAGTGATGGCTCGAGATTGGGTCGTCGCAGAAAGTACAGGCAGCTGGAATTTCTCAATTATAATTCCATGTAATTAAGCTTGTACAGGAAAGACTGGTGTGCGCACCCCCATCCCATCCAAGCATTCGGGTGTGAATAAATGAGTTACGTGACAATACGCTGTTAATTTGATCAAGTTACTAAATAGTTATATACGGTCCAGGCACCAGTGTTCTAATAGCAGTCATGAACGTCATCACTAATGATTATCGTTACGTTCCAAGAGAGCGAGAACCCGTTCATATCAGCGACTTTCATCCTCACTTCGATGGTGCCCCCCTCCGAGAGAAAGAAATACGGTACAGAACAGTTCCATCAAATTTGAGTTTACAGGGAGTATAGTTTAAAATACAGACTGTGCCTGCGAATTAAAACCGAGTGAAACATTTATGCAAATAGAATCTAATCAGGAAATTACGCAAAATCAATTTGAGATCACAAATGTCTTGGGTATACCACGGTGTAGGAATGTTCTGCTGGCTTGGCACTGATACCCCTACCATTTCTGGAAGGCAGGAGCCTCTTCAAGGATTTGCATTGTTACCTTTGAGTTCCACACCAGGATTATGATGGTTAGGGTTGATTCTGTTGACTTGGGCCTTGTCCTAAGCGGCTTCCGGAAGGTGGGTGTCTCAAAGAGGTAACACAAAGGCCAACTTTTTTGAGTTACTGCGCAGAGGATATGATTGTAGAGGGCTATGTTTCACTACTGGATTGGGCACTGGCCAGGGGCTTCTGGAAGGTAGGGGTGTCGTCGAATTTTATTTCACGTAAAGCTAGACGTCTCGATGTGTCATTAATGGCCACCTGCCGCACCAACTACTCACCATTTTCTACTGAAATAAAAAAACATTGCTCGTACATTCTCTATGGGGAAAACATTGAAGCTTATGACGTCTCAGTGTTTCTGTACTGCGCACTACCCACCTATATTTCTAGAAATAAAAAAAACATTGCTTCACGGTACATTCTCTATGGGGCAGAAACAGAAAGCTTATGACGTCTCTGATGTGTCATTGATGGCCACCTGCCACCAACTACTCACCATTTTTTGAAATAAAAAAAACAATTGCTTCACGGTACTTCTCTGTATGGGGAAAAACACGAAAGCTTATGACGTCTCCGATGTGTATTGGCCACCTGCCACCAACTCTCACCATTTTCTACTGAAATAAAAAACATTGTACTTCACGGTACGATTCTCTATGGGGAAAAAACGAAAACGCTATGACGTCTCGATGTGTCATAGGACCAGACCTGCCGACCAACTATCTCGCCATTTTCTGCTGAAATAAAAAAAACATTGCTTCGTTACATTCTCTATGGGGAAAACGGATAAACATGACGTCTCGATGTGTCATTAATGCCACCTCCCAACTACCACCATTCACGAGAATAAAAAAAACGTGCTTACGGTACATTCTCTATGGGGAAAAACATGAAAGCTTATGACGTCTGATGTGTATCATTACATGGCCACCTCAACTTCTCACCATTTTCTACTAGAAATAAAAAAAAACATTGCTTCACGGTACATTCTCTATGGGAAAAACAGAACTATGACGTCTCGATGTGTCATTAAATGGCCACCACCTACAAACTACCACCATTTTCTACTGAAATAAAAAAAAACATTGCTTCACGAGTACACATTCTTATGGGAAAGAACATGAAAGCTTCATGACGTCTCGATGTGTCGTGTGACATGGCCATCTACCCCACCATTTTCTACAGAATAAAAAAAAGCATTCTTGATTTCTTCTTGTTCTCTATGGGGAAGAACATGAAAGACTTATGACGTCTCGATGTGCTTAATCCATTTTCTTTCTGCGCAACTACTCACCAGTTTTCTAGCTGAAATAAAAAAAACGACAGCTTCGGCACAGTTCTCTCATGGGAAAAACCATGAAGCTTAACATCTCAGATATGTCATTAATACCTGCCCATACACCACATTTTCTACTGAAGTAAAAAACATTCTTCACGGTACATTCTCAGTGGAAAACATGAAAGCTTATGACGTTTGATCAGTAGTCAATTATTAATGGCACCTGCCACACTACCACCATTTTTCTGCTGAAATAAAAAACATTTTCAGCTGCGGTACATTCTCTGTAAGGAAAAAACTGTGACCAAAGTCCCCCATCGAACCAGCTGGACCGATTTAGCAATTTCTATTTCATAGCTGAATCTCATGCCCCCTAGATTGTCTGTCAGTGGTTGTTCCTGCTCCCCCCATCTCCATTTTCAGAAAATCCATAAAATAAACAGGCAGTCCCTCAGGCACTCTTAACATAAATTCCTCAATTTATTTCCTAGGTTGCAAGCGTACCACAGGCCATTAATATTACGGAGCAAACAGCTGGTCGCCGAAGGCGCTAGATTGTGATGAAAGACTAATAAATGAAAATAAATAAAATGAAAATATATATTTTTATATTACTGATAATAATGTATTTTAACTCATTTTTATTAAATTTATTTAACAATTGATCGCCATATAGAAACAAATACGTTCATACGGCAGACAAATATGATTCATACTTACTATCAATCAGATGACCCTTTCCTCTGTAGATAAGAGATGGCAGAGACGGGTAATCTAATTAGATAGATGGTTCGAATCTCTGGCGTGAGTCGTGGCGCCTGACGTGTTAGAGTCTGCTTCATACTTGTAAAGTAGATTTCAGGCTAATTTTTTACTTTTCAATTTTCATTGATGTATTCGGGCTTTTAATTTTGCACACTTGTGTTCTCGATGACAATACACGATATTAATACTTTGAATTTAATTTTCATCAAAGCATTAATTTTAATTAAATTTAGATTTTTACAGTGGTGAATCTGATGAAAAGATTGATTTCGGACAAATTCCCCATGATATTTATAATCATGAATTACTAGCAAGAACTATAATATAGAAAATA
Source organism: Araneus ventricosus (assembly GCA_013235015.1). Classification (NCBI taxonomy): domain Eukaryota; kingdom Metazoa; phylum Arthropoda; class Arachnida; order Araneae; family Araneidae; genus Araneus; species Araneus ventricosus. The sequence continues at coordinate 10,436 of BGPR01015590.1, forward strand.
AATAAAATAAATTATTTTCTTTTAAGAACGCTAATAAAAGTGTGTTTCTACGGGTATCTAAAATGAGATGCATAATTACAAGCAGTAGATAAGTGGTAAAAATAAATAGTCGTCCTTAATGGCTGGAGGGTCCTTCATATCTTATATCACTTTGAGTTTTGAAGAATTGGTCTTTATGTTTATGTGCCATTTTATTATTCTCTGATTATTAATATATCTCTTGTGAATATGTTTTTTACAAAAATATCCCAAAACCAATTTGAAACAAAGAGAACTCACTTTGAAGGTCACTGCATTTGTGTTCCAGAAGCCGCGTGCGTCTGAAATCTTCCCATCGAATACTATCATCGTCCGGTGAATAGTTTAAGTGGAACGACTGGAGAGGAATTTATCGTCTGACTCCAGAAGGAACAATGTGAGAGAGCTTTCTTTACGATTCGACGGGCAGGAGTAATTTGCGCGGGACTGAAATGAACCATTCTTTTGATGGAAGCCGTCGAAAGATCATTTGCATATCATCAATTAAAAGTTATCCTCAAACGCACACGCAGAAGTGAAGGGAATTTTCAAACAGAAACAAATATAGTGTCATTAGAATCTTTGTACAGAGTGAAGAAAAATATCTAATAAAGACATAATAACAATAATAGAAGCAATTTATCTGGTCAGCATCATTCAGGAAAATGGCAAAATTACAAGATATTAAAACAAATTAAAGTTTTAACTTGTGGTAGAGGTAAAATACAATAATATTAACAAGAACGAATGAGAAAGAACTAGGAAAAGAAGAATTCGATGGATGATATTAAGAAGACTCCATCATGCATATTCAAGAGATAAGAATAGGTTTTCTGTCAGGAAAACGACTTTAAGGTCTAG
>BGPR01015590.1:22436-36367 GCA_013235015.1 Araneus ventricosus
GCGATGTACTTCCGTTCCAAAGTTACGTATTGCTTTCTTCAAAGGCGTGAACCATTTGCCAGAAGTAATTTCAAGAAGGAACACAAACTACACTCCAAAGATCACCGCACCTAACGGAGTGTTAAGCACCTGGAAATCTGACAAATTTTTCAAACATTTGAAAATATATCTGAAACCAAATTTACCTAGTGAAAATTAACTGGCCTTCGTATTTCCACTTCCATTCGTTTTGAACGAGCTTTTTTGATCTTGGAGCTCTCGCTGAATCTCGACAGTTCTTGGCGAGTCATGTCCGTATTTTCTACTTTACTTTCCATCAGCAGATGGCCTCTGCACATTTCACTAACTGCAACTTCAGCAGTAACTTGATGTCACGTCCACCTCTCAGATATAGTTCATTCGAAAAAAAACCTTTCGCGTTCAGCATCCTTATTCTCTCCTTGGCACGACGCAATCTCGGCGTGCTGTCTAGATCCCGATTTTCATTGTCAGGACGTCTTTGTCTCTGTGACGTTTGCCAGTTTCTGTTTCAAACTGCCGATCTCTTGTCGGAGGTTCCGAAATCTTCTTGAAGACTTTGTTCCTCGTCGTCCTTTCGCCGGATCTTTTGGCGAACTCTCGTTGTCTTCGTTTCCCGCTTTATGGACTCCTTGGCACTTCCAGCTGCTCGGAAGAGCTTTTCAGCTGTACTTCCAACTTCTTCTTTGGTCATCCAGCTCCTGGTTGCTTAGCTTTTCAGCTGCAGAATGTGCTTATTCAGAAGATTCAGATCTTCCTTTTGCTTTTAATCACCCTGTTGGCCCAGCGTCTGCGCACGATTTTCAGTAAAATCTCTCATCAACCGCCAAGTTTGTATTTAGCGCGTTCCTCTTCAATTTCGCGGCCCAGCAGCGACCATCTTCTCGGAATCGTCATCTGGATTTTGAAACCCTTTTACGATTTCACCTCTCAATAGAATATTATGCTCTCTTGTTCCGTTCCAGTAAATCAAACGCCATTTTGTCTTTCCTTTCTCCACTCGTCTAGTGACGTCTTGAAGCCCTGGTGGTTTCCAGTTTAGCAGCATCGAGAGCCTTGACCGCATCCGCGACTCTTTTCTTCGCTTGCTGCGATGTCGAGGCAGATTTGTTATAATCTGAAATCAAATTTAAGAGAAATAACTGGACCCGCTCATAGCCGTCTAGGGGTCTATTCTAGTACCCCGGTTGGGTTGGGTTCCGTTGTTAACGTGCGAACCCAACCCAACCAAAGTATATGATCAGGAGGCCATCGTTAATTGGTTCCGCGACCTGGACCCCCATTTCTTCTATGCCGGTTTCGATAGATTGGTGCACCGATGGCTCAAATGCTTCAACAACCATGGTGTCTATGTGGAAAGGTAATAGGTACCAGTGCCTTTCTGCCTTTATTTATCTCTTTGAATAAACCTTTTCTCGCAGTGGACTTGTTACCTTACTTTTTGAACCACCTACGTATATGTATTTTAGACGCATATGAGCGGTCCAGTTATTTCTCTTAAATTTGATTTCAGATTATAACAAATCTTCGCCTCGACATCGCAGCAAGCGAAGAAAGAGTCGCGGATGCGGTCAAGGCTCTCGATGCTGCTAAACTGGAAACCACAGGGCTTCAAGACGTCATCAGACGAGTGGAGAAAGCGAAAGACAAAATGGCGTCGGATTTACTGGAACGGAACAAGAGCATATCTCTATTGAGAGGTGAAATCAAAGGGCTCAAAATCCAGATGGACGATTCCGAGAAGACGGTCGCCAAGTTGGGCCGCGAAATTGAAGAGGAACGCGCCAAATACAAACTCTTGGCGGTTGATGAGAGATTTTACCGAAAATCGTGCGCAGACGCCAACAGGGTGATTGAAAAGCAAAAGGAAGATCTGAATCTTCTGAATAAGCACATTCTGCAGCTGAAAAGCTACAACCAGGAGCTGGATGACCAAAGGAAGAAGTTGGAAGTACAGCTGAAAAGCTCTTCCGAGCAGCTGGGAAGTGCCAAGGAGTCCATAAAGCGGGAAACGAAGACAAACGAGGAGTTCGCCAAAAAGATCCGGCGAAAGGACGACGAGGAACAAAGTCTTCTGAAGAAGATTTCGAACCTCCGACAAGAGATCGGCAGTTTGAACAGGAAACTGGCAAACGTCACAGAGGACAAAGACGTCCTGGACACGAAAATCAACGAGAAAGACGCCGAGATTGCGTCGTACAAGGAGAGAATAAGGATGCTAGAACGCGAGTTGGGTTTTTCGAATCGAACTATATCTGAGAGGGTGGACGACATCAAGTTGCTGAAGTTGCAGTTAGTGGAAATGTGCAGAGGCCATTCGCTGATGGAAAGTAAAGTAGAAAACACGGACATGACTCGCCAAGAACTGGTCGAGATTCAGCGAGAGCTCCAAGATCAAAAGCTCAAGTCCAAACGAATGGAAGTGGAAATACGAAGGCCAGTTAATTTTCACAGGTAAATTTGGTTTCAGATATTTTCTAAAATGTTTGAAAATTTGTCAGATTTTGCGGTGCTTAACACTCCGTTAGGTGCGGGTGATCTTTGGAGTGTAGTTTGTGTTCCTTCTTGAAATTACTTGGCAATGGTTTCACGCCTTTAACTATCTTCATAGATGTTCGCGAAGTAGAGATCACTTACGTTTTGGCTTTTGTCACTTAGGCGTCTATTCTGGTACCCCCGGTTGGGGTGGGATCCCGTGTTTACCCAACGGAACCCACCCCAACCGGGGGTACCAGAATGGACCCCTTATATTCAAAGGTCGAAAACCACAATCGCTATCTCTCATATCGTCAATGCGGGTTTTAGATCAGTTTAGTTGTATCAGTGTCCTGTTTTGAAGCAACACGAGGGCTATTTTGGGACGAACCTGGTATTTCTGAACCGCGGTCAGATGTCGAGGACGACACCTGATTTGGTGCACACCCTCTCCAAGCTTCCGCACCACACAGGGTGGGGGGGGACCTTTGATCCACTACGCATGATTTAACGAACAATAGGCCACATACACGGCGGATCTTCCGTGGAATCGTGTTTCGAACCCGGAACCCTAGCCAAGGCCTCACCAGTAGGCCACCGGGGGGGGGGGACATACCTAGCAATTATTAATTTATTATAAGATTTATTATTTATGCCATCGTGCTGTTTAAAAGCACTAGGCTTTTTCCTAGTGGGTTGTAAGAAAAAAAATTTAAAAGGGAAGATTAACTCGCATTGTGTATTATTATGTCCTCGTAACTCTATTGATGTTCAAAATTGCAAGTTGTTTTTTCTCTCTTTGCTTTTAAACCGCTTAAGGACTTAACACGAGTTAACTCGTCCTAAATACTGTAGGTTTCAAAATAAGTCGGTCCTTAAGCGGTTAAATTTTATTTACAAATTTTAAATTGTTCACTATTGTAAATTTTTTAATACAAAACGGATTTAACGTGAACAGTGAATTTCTTTTAAGCAGGTCATTCACTTCACAGACAAACTGTATGTTTTGGAACGCTAGAAGGGAAAAGCGATAAAAATCTATGGAAATGAGCCAAACGGCTTGCCATGGTTGGAATTCCATCTGGAATGAAATCGGGACGAAAATTCAATGGCCTCCTGAAAGAGGCTAGCGAAAAGAACAATGCCTTTCGTAGATTGAAGCCTCGCTTCGAGGGTAGCATAAATTAAAATCTGCTGGCCTTTCGTAGATTGAAGACTCGCTTCGAGGGTATCATAAATTAAAACCTGCTGACTGGAGGAAATCGAAGAGCGATTGACAGGCAGCTGTAGAGAGGGAAAGATGATCGCTTCCCCCACCTTCGTTCAGAGTTAGCGTCCTTTTAAATACAAGTGAATGGCGTGCCTGTATTTTTCGATTAAAATGGGTGAAAAAAAACCGGGCTTAGGACAAATGGCATGGCTATCCTTCAAGTGAATGGCCGGCTTTAGAGATTGTAAATCGGTGCGATGAATGTTAATAAGTTTTTTTTTTCTAATATCACGATGACATCCAAAATGTACAATATTTGCAATGAGAACGGTTTGCTAGACATGCTTGTGCAACATTTCGGAAATAAAATACAGTCGAACCGCGATATAGCGAACCCGGGATATAACGAACCCTCGGTTACAGCGAACCTTCAACACGGTCCCAACTGAAGCCCTATGTTAATAATGTATTTTCATACGTTTACAACGAACAGCAAACGCTAGAGACTCGGTTACAGCGAACTCAAAATTTCTAAAACTTCACACTTTTCACTTGCCCAAAGGTACATTCTTTACTAGTCGTGCTCAAGTCAACCCAACTTCTACAAGAGTTACCCCTTTTGCATGAAATACTCTGGTCCAGAGACCACATTCCTCGCCTAGTGTACCTTTGTTAGAGTCGCTGCTAACCCCATAAGTGGGAGAAAGGAACAATAGGCAAGGATCTTTACAGTTTCTACCTCCCCTCCTCCCCCCGGTGGACACCTGACCTGGTGTCAACCAGGGAAGGGGGGGACTTTCTGGTCGGCTGGAGAAGTGAGTGAGGAAGATATCGTGGCATTAGTAAATGAAAAAAACAACTCTATTGTAGAATCGTCTTCAAATATGGATGAAGAACAAGACGAACCAGGGCATTCAATTGCAGATGCAAAAGCAGCTACAAACGTTTTGAACAATTTTTCTGCCACAGAAAACATCTGCGAACATGTTGTGGACCTGTTTAAAATAGTGGATAAACAAATTGACGAGTTGTATATAAAATCGAAAACTTTTCAACCAAAAATAACGTCTTTTTTCAATGTAGTGGGATTAGCAAATAAGTAAAAAATGATAAATGTTTAGTTCGTTTATTATTGAGAATATTATTTAATACTTTATTTGTCCCTAATTACTAATGAAAATATTATGTTATTAAAAAGTTTATTATAGAAGTAGTATCTTAGAATGTTGGACATTTTTTTTTTTTTTACAAATACGCATACAGCGAACCTCGGTTAAAACGAACTTCTGAGTCGGTCCGTTGAGGCTTCGTTATAACGGGGTTTGACTGTAGTATGCGCAAAAATCAATTTATTTTAGGTATTTAATAACAAAAATTGAAGATTAAGTCATTGTGGTTGAAAAAGATCACCCTTTCTGAGAGATTGCAGCTCCTAACGGAGAATTAACGCCGAAATTGTTTTGAAAGAGGAGGAATTGTTATAAACCAATTTTGCTTTACACTTTAATTCCTAGTCTCGCGACATGTTTCGAAAACGGCTGACAAGAATCACGATAATTTAACTATTCAGCGGAGGTGAAAAACCAAGTCTCCTCGGCCCTTTAATTAAGCTTAATAAATGCCATTATGTTTCCAAAGTGAACCATTAATTCAAGTAGTTAATTTAGGTGGATTTATTTTACTTAACTGGATTTAAGTAGTAAGAGAGACGAGTACATTTAAGTAGTAATTCTGCGAACAGCAGACCTCGCGTCCAAGGGAATATGCAAGACCTGCACTTCGTAGCAGCCTTTAAGCTTTCAGCCATTTTTGTCCCAAATGCGAATTATTGACACAAGTATCTACTTTTATCGGAATCACGAAATCACATTTAAATGTCCGCTTTTATCAATATTAACACAATTACAATTAAGTGTCTGCTTTTATCATTTTTGTCAAAATTGCAATTAAATATCTCGTCATCGCCACAATGGCTCAAATGTTTTAATGGCGTCAAACTCGCCAAACTCTGAGACCATTAAAACGGCCACCATCTTGATACGGAATCCAAACATAAAAATCCTTACACATTCGTCGTTGTTAACGAAATCAAGGGATATTCATACCGGTTTTAGATTTGGTATATATTCAAGTCCCGTTTTGCAGCAACACGAGGGCTATTTTAGGACGGACCTCGTCATTTTGAACCGCAGTCAGATGTCGAGGACGACACATGAGCTGCCATACCCCTCTCCAAACTTCCGCTTCACACCACCGGGAGGGCAACTGGCCCCGACGGATTTAACGTGCACTGGACCAGCTTCGGTGGAATCGGGTTTCGAACCCGGAATCCTCCGATCCCAAGGTCGAGACCTTACCATCAGCACACCAGGGGCCTAAAGCGGGACATTCACCGCTGTTCCACTTCACGATTTCTGAAACACATTGCGCCAAAATCTTTCTTCAGTGTGAACTCCCGATGAAAATTGGCGGAGATAGATAGCGCTGTTCAGTGGCGAATCCAGGGGGCTATCGGGCTATAGCCCCCCCCCCCAGAGCCAAGCCAGAATTCCTATGTGTGTTTTACATTTGCTTTTTATATATGGTAATTGATGTTTTATGATAATTTTATTTATTAATTGCTTGTATTGCAAGATTTTTATGCTCATCTGTTGTAACATTTTAATTGTATATTTTCGTGGCGACCGATGAGTTGGTCGCTTGAGACCTCATCGCTTGTATCTTTTATCAATTGTGTTGCGACGTCATGTGTTGTGTCCGGCACCTTTTGTATTTACTTTCTGCTCCTGTTTGAGCATAGTATGTATTGGTGTTTCATTTTTGTAACTACGTTTACTCAGCTTGTGTGTCCGGCACGCTTTTTAATATTTATGTGTCCAGCACCCTTTCTATATTTTACTGCCACTATGGACAATATTTGTAAACTTTTCTCTTTGATTCAATAAATGCTAGTGCAGGGGCTGGGTCCTGTCGTTGGCCAACGCGCCTTGGGGGTTTCTTTGCTTCCCCGGCGGCCTTTTTTGCCTTACACCCTTTTTGGGTAGGCTGGGCCGTCGCGGGTATCAAAAAAAAAGGCCAGAATCCTGATTTAATGTAACATCATTACAACTGTTTTTTCTTAATTTCTCTCTTTAAAAAAATAATAAAAACGTTTCAACATTGCTTTCTGGCTTGAAAGGCTCGAAAATTTTGCTACTTTTGTGGTCATTCCACTCGTACTTGTAGTTTTGACGCGGTCGAAGACATTTTTTTGGCTAGTTAGTTCACTGTAATTTTTGTTAAATTATCGAAAGTATTGTATTGTTCTTTATGATTCTTATTGTCAGGTGAGTAAAGTCTGTGAAGTTAAAGAGTTATGGTTTACTTTAGCCTTGAGGTTTGACATTCATCACGACGATACAACGTTTTTATGACCTCAGCCCAACCCCTCCAGACCGGAATCCTAGATTCGCCACTGGCGCTGTTGGAATTCCAACGAATTTGAAATCCATTGGAATGGAAGGTCATTCGAGGCGTGTGTGTGCGAATAGCGTTGGGGAGGGGGAAAGTGCATGGGAGTCAGTTAGGGACTTTGATCCTTCTCAAACAAGGGTTCTCAAAACAAGCTCTGGAGCCTCCTTGAATGACCAGCTTAACATTCATGCCAGATCTGAAGAAAATGGAGCAACGCGTTTGGTCGTGACTGCGTAGCAATAAATTCACATACAGACAGACGCGATGCAGAACGGCCGAGTTGAAGTAGGATATCGCTTAGCTCGTTCAATAAATTGAATTAAACAAATCTCTTTGTCCAGGTGGCGCATTCTGGAAGGCACCGACCCGGACCACGCCCAGCTGGTGTCCAAGGTGCACGCTCTGCAGAAGCAGCTGATCCAGAAGGTGGCCGAGGTGGACGCCCGCGAGGTGCAGCTGCGCGAGCAGGAGCAGCTGATCGGGAAGCTGCGCGAGATGCTGGGGCGGCGCTCGGAGGAGGCGTCCGAGGAGCAGCTGGAGGACTGCAGGCGCGAGCTGAGGGCGCGGACGGAGCGGCTCAAGTGCCTGACCGCCGAGAGGAACATGCTGGACAGCCTGGTGGGCAAGTACAGGCGGGAGACGACGGCCCTCCGAGACCAGCTGAGGAAGTACAAGATGGACGAGTTCGAGATGAAGGCGAAGAGAAAGAAGGTGTGATGACGCTGTCGAAAGAGATAATAAACCGTCTTCCCCCCTTTTTGAGCAGTCCTTCATTTATAACGATTGTGTGGCACATGCGCGCAGTAGCAGATGCGTACAAGTCATTAACTATCCATCAATGAGCCGTGACGGTCGGTTGCGTGACTGAGAAGAATAAGACTTCTAGACGCATTAAGTACGTCTTCTAGATGCATTAAGTCCGTCTTCTAGATGCATTAATTCCGTCTTCCAGATGTGTTATTAAGTGGTAAATCAAATCTTCTGTTGACAGAAAAAAATATTAATCAAAGATTTGAACTATACAATAAGACACGTAGATTTCATTGATATGTTAACTAATTCAATAAAAATTCTCTCAAATTTATATAACACACTGTAAAATAATAATAACTTTAATTTCTAGATAAGCAAATTTTCGATTTTTCTGTCCGCTTTGCCAAATATTCTTTCCAATAACAATAAATCCTAGCAAACCTACATGAATCACTGACTAACCACCTCTTTTCGACGAACAACAGATGATTGATTAGTCGTTAATGGCCTGTGCGCAAATGCTACTGTACGCAAGTGTCACGGTATAGTGACTTTTCCGTACATATACGTTTCCGTACAAGTCATAAAACTGTCCATCAACGCTCGTTTGACAGACGTTTTTGCAACTGACAAGAACACGCTTCTGTAGTGGTTGCAACACTTTAAACATTATCTTCAATAGTGACATTTGGCGAAATTTGATATTCGAAAATCATGGGATGATATTTGTTTTCATATATAATACTAGCAGGATGCCAGGCGTTGCTCTGTCTTTTTTGCATCAAAATTTTAAGAGTGACTAGAAACGGAATTATGTTATATAGAAACGTGCTATTTATATAGGACAGAAAAATATTAATTTAATGTAAATTAAAATTTATGCGAAAAGGCTTTACCTTCTTCAACGTCTTTTTTTTAAATAACGCATTTTAATACTAAGTATATTTGTATAATATTTTAATCGTAGTATATATTGGATGAAAGAAATTAATTTTTTGTTTGAATTATTATTCGAAAAAGTACTAAATAAAATGTCTTGAGAAGGAAACTATATTTCCCCAAAACAATATCAAGACAATTATTTTAAGAAAATCATTTAAATAAGATGCCAAAATTTTTCCAAATGTTGAATTTTGAAAACAATAAGTTTTTCTTTTTTTTTCATTTTGTCTTAGTCTATATGTCCAAAAGAAAAGAAACCCGAATTATAACAACTGCGACTTGTTAAACGGTACAGAATGAACAACAAGTGAGAGAAACATATAAATATTTCACCCAATTGATCATTTGCTGCAATGAAAGTCTGTTGGAGATATTAGATAAATTGAAGCTTAATCTTCTAGATGCATCACTGAATGGTAAACGAAATATATTACTGGCAGTAAAAGATAATAACCAAAAATTTTGAATTGTGCAATAATGCACGCACGTAGTGTATGTTTTTAATGAATTAAAAAAAAATTATGTAAAATAATTCATTGAGTTTGAGGAAGTGAAAAAAGTTAAAAGTTAAGAATGCAAAGAAAATACTATTTTTATTTATGCTCGATAAATCAAAATTACAGTAATTAAAAATATAAAATAAACTGCATTTTTTAAGGTTTTTTTTTACTTTGTTTTAGTATTTAGTTTGATCTTTAAGCCAAAGTGAAAATCTAGTTGGATAGGGGTGGTGCTCGGGCCCCCCCCCCGCCGGGGCACATTTTTGTACCCCATTCATAAAACGGGTTATTCAACAAGCAGATAAATCAAGGTCTGGAGCGCTCTTCCCCTTGTACATTTCATTTCACCACGCATACCCCGGAACTCGGAGCCAGAACGGCTACTTGTCGGTTAGGTAGGTAAGCGTGAGACCTTATTAACAAAGCACGATAAAATAAAAAAAATTACAGGAAGAGTTATAAGATAATATTACAAATTAACCTGAAATAACAACAGAACACACCAATTATAAACCGGGATTATAAAATACAGATGAACGGCTACACAGTTGCAGCCTCGCTACAGAATTGGGGCCGTTTACTTTAATCGATTGCTACGATTTTTGGAGAGAGGTTTTATGATATTGCAAAACAATTAATTGAATACACAATTAAAAGTGTCGTTGTTGTGCCTATAATTTCAAAAAAAAAAATCTTAAACTATACAATGAGATTTTTAATTGGTCCGGAACAGCAATTCCTCATTAGATGAAATAAAATTAATAAGTCTCCTGATGTCCCCCCCCCTTCCTGTCGGGGGAATCCTGACCTCCCGTCGGCAGATCTCTAACTAGGGATGGCGGTTATTGCGAAAATAACCGATTTTCGGTTATTCAGGTTTTTTTTTCACCTCCGGTTCAGCCTGGCGGTTATAACCGCTCAAAATATAATAAATAATGATAAATAATAATAATAATAATAAATCAAAATAACCCCTCAAAATATAATAAATAATAATAATAGTAATGATAAATCAAAATAACCGCTCAAAATATAATAAATAATAATAATAATAGTAATAATGAATCAAAATAACCGCTCAAAATATAATAAATAATAATAATAAATAAATAAATAATAATAATAAAATATAATAATAATAAATTTAATAATATAAACCGCTCAAAATAACCGACTTTTCGAATAACCAGTTTTCATTTTTTATTATTATTATTAAAATAACAAGCGCCGTTTGTAGACAAATTTTGTACTAATATTATTTCTACAGGAAATCAACCCACTGGCCAGTATCTATCTGTTCATAAAGACTCTTTCGGTAATCCGCCAACCTACAGACGCCTCGAGGAAGCGGCTGTCGGTGATCGGCCTGAGGTGATGAAATTGAAAGATTCGTCACTTGGCAAATCTTAGCCTAATCGAACCGAAAATCGAGCCTATCTTCCGATCCGGTTATTGGTTTTTTAAAAAATCCGATTAAAAACGGGACAAAAAATAACCGAAATAAACCGGTTGACCGAAACAGGAAAAAAAACCCAGTTTTCGGTTAAAACCGGTAGGTTTTTCCCATCCCTAACTCTAACGCCACTCCTGACTTTGGATTTAGTACAATGAAACTTCTTTATTGCGGCCACTCTCCATTCCAAGGAAAATTGCCCGTTTTAAAGGCGTTTCAGGTTTGGATGTACAAAATACACATTTAAACGAGCCCTAATTCGTTATTTCAGATAAAAATGAATTTTAAGAATCATCGAATGAAAAATCAGCGGGAGTGGTCTCCCCTAAACTTTCTCGTATACTTCTCGAAAAAGGTGCTGTTTCCCCCCCCCCACGTGGATAAAAAAATTCGAACCTACTGTAACCCAGGATCCAATGACTATCAGAAAATATTTAGGTAAAGAATCAAATTCAAAGAGATGCGTTCCGATTTCTACTCTTGCTGGCTCAAGGACAAAGTCACATAATCCTCCATGCGCCTGGAGATTCGGATTTAAAAAAAAGCGCCAAGCAGGAGTCAATAAATATCGTGCACAGAAGATTGCGTCTAGTACGCATGCGCATGGAGACAGCGGATTCGTTGGAGATGCGATTATACAGACAGACAGACAGTCAACCCTTTGACGGATTTGGCCCAAAATTTTATACGGACCTACATTCGTGACGATAAAACTGTGTATGAAATCTTATCCATCTAGCTATTCAAGTTTTTGAGTTATAGTGTTCGCACGACTTCGGACAGACAGACAGACAGACTTCCCGTTGATGGATTTTGTCCAAAATTTGATAGAAAATAACAAATTATGTTTAAAGACCACATACCAAATTTCATCCCCGTAGCTCTAATAGTTTTCGAGTTATCGTGTTCACAGACAGACATAATTCCCAAATTGTGTTTTTCGGACTGAGAATCTCGAGTTCGATTTTTTTGACGATTACAATACTTTCTCTTTGTGTACTTCGTATACGAGAAAGTAATAAGCGAAAGGTCATACCACGAGTTTCCGAAGGTCGTACGAATGTTTGTTTCAGAATGCGGAAGTAGAATCAGAAGCTGCCGTGGTTACGCAATAAGGCTGCGTTAGGTAAAGAAAAGCACATTTACAATTTGAACGCCCTTTTTTTAGCGGATTGACACAAAAACTGGACACAAATCTACAATTAAGGTTAGAAAGCCCCATACAAAATTTCATTGATCTAAGTAATTTTGTTATGGCGTTCAAAAGTATGCGATTAAACAGACCGACAGATCGTCAACCCTTTGACGGGAAAAAAAGCCAAATCTTCATACCTTGGTTTAACAACAATTTTAGAAAAATTCGATACAATATTTATAGTAACAATGAAAACGATTTGAATTTCATTACAACAATGAAAAGTATTGTTGTAAAATATACCTAAAAATATTTTTAAAATTTATTAACACTACAAAATTTAAATCGGTATCATTGAAAAGAAAATAATTTGAATTTCAAGATGGTATAAAAATCATTTTTGTACTACGTTATTTTTGGAAGTTATCAAGGAAAAGTGCAAACATTCCGCTTAATTTTTAATTAATTAAAATTCTAATTTAAAAAATAGCTCCGAGATGTCCATTTCCACCCTCCAATGCATGATTGAGCCAATTTCCGTAGCTCTAGTTCCAGTGGCCTGTTCTGCAGAATACCAACACACACTCACATGTGCACACACATTCTCCTTTAATAGTAGGGGATTTACATTTTTTAAATTTTTATACTATTGTAATCATTTAATACAAAATGAATTTAAAGTGATGACTGAATTTACTTTGGAAAATTTGAAATATTGTCTAAATTCGAAACGACTCAGAACTTTTTTCCCTCTTCTATAATTACGATGGTTCTCTCCTTTTTACTTTCTCGTATACGAAGTATGCAAAGAGAAAGTATTGTAATCGTCAAAAAATTCGAACTCGAGATTTGACGATCTCCGTAGACCTACCTGAGTCGAAAACACAATTTTGGAATTATGTCTGTGAACACGAAAACTATTACGAGCTACGGGGACGGGATGAAATTTGGTATGTGGTCTTTACACATAATTTGTAGGTTTCGGCCAAATTTTGGAAAAAATCCGTCTACGGTAAGTCTGCCTGTCTGTCTGTCCGCGGTCATGCGAACACTACAACTCAAAAACTTGAAAAGCTAGATGGATAAAATTTGGTACACAGTTTTATATTCATGAATGTAGGTCCGTATAAAATTTTGCGCCAAATCCGTCAAAGGGTTGACTGTCTGTCGGTCTGTATAATTTACTTTTGAAGAGAATACGCTATCTCCACGTGCATGCGTACTGGAAGAACGGAACGAAATTTCATTACTTAGTAGCGAATTACGTCAGTTTGTCCTTGAGCCGGTAAGAGAGGAAAATCGTTACGCATCTCTTTGAATTTCCTTCTTTGCCTAGATATTTTTCAATCACTATAATGAAAAACCTTCTGGTAATCATTGGATTCTGGGTAACAATAGGTTCGAATTTTTTTAGCCGCGCGGGGGGAGGGGAAACTGCACCTTTTTGGAGAAGTATACGAGAAAGTTTAGGGGAGAACACTCCCTCTGGTTTTCTATACATTTTTTTTTTTTTGACTAATTTGAATAAATGTTTTAAAATTTTTTGAGTATATTTTGAATCAATGCTTTTCATTGTTTTAATGACTGGATTTACACACATGCGTGTTGCGGCGTTATTAAATGCGTATTTTTTGGGGAGAACATTATCGTTGCTTAGAAATCAGAGTGAGTTTTTTTTAAAAATAATACAAAGATAGGCGAGTTAAGGTATCCGACTGGTTTAAAATCGTCGTTTTTGATGAAATTATCAAAAAAAAAAAGAAAAAGAGACAATTTTGTAGCCTGTTTAATCAGCTTTCTAAAACTGTCTCGCTTTTTACTCTACGTGAATTACAAAAGAGTTATAGCTGTTTTATTACCGAACTGTAAGCATTTATTTTATGTTGCATGAAAACTTTAAATGCGTTTTCTGAGAAATGATATTTTTGAGGAAAACCGTCGGCCGTAACAATGATTTCTCAATACGTTATTCAAGTATTGATATGAAATTTT
>BGPR01015591.1:0-36367 GCA_013235015.1 Araneus ventricosus
TCAGAAAGTTCAAGAACTTCTGATTTCAGCACATTAACTATTTTTTTTACAAGTTAAACCAACAGCATATCAAAAGAGGGAGGGAAAAGGTGATCTGCCCTGTGCGGCACTTCGATAGGGACTGTAAAATCATTCATGCACGAAAACACTTTTATAACTACGAAAAGCAGTGGTAGTAGCTCAATTAGTATACATAAAAAAAAAACTAATGTAATTCATATTTTGATTAATCTGAAGTTTAGGGTACAGACTTGCTTCGATTCTCTTCGGAACGTCATCTGTTTGCCGCCAAAAGAAAACTTTTGCTTTTGGATATGCGTTGATGATTTTATTGATGTCATGCACGCGCATTCATCTTTTTATCAAGGTCTTGAGCATTGTCTCATGTTTGCTCCCTTCGATTTGAATTTTGACACTGATCATTTTGCAGCAGATTTTCTTTAAGCAAGTGCTGATATTGGATTTTTGATATCAGATATGCCTTCAAATAAATGCAATTCTTGTGGCAGAAGGACATTTATTTCAGGTAATATTGCTTCTGTTTTGACCTATTGCTAACTTCAAACAGTGTTTCTTATTTTTGAAAACTTTCATTTCCTTCCAGCTCAGCACTAAGTATGGTATTCTGTATATGCTCTTTTAAAAGAAGAAGCAAAGCTACTAGTTTCCCACTTTGCTGAAAGCGAAGCCGCCTTTTTTTTTTTTCAGTTAAAGAATTTGCCCTGCACCCACTTGAGATGCCGCAGGCATTACGTGCGCAAGATAAAAAAAAAAAATGGTTACTGTACATGCAAATCAGTATTTGGCTACAGCAATTGTAATTGCACCTAGAAAAATTGGCGAGAAACAAGTCTGCACCCTAAACTCCAGGTTTAATCATTATTTTCGACTTCCGCTGGTAAAGTGCTGTCATGTGAAGGAAATATGTTTTGTGGCACAAGAGCCATTAGTTTGGCTATGTTGCACGAAATGCAAGTGATATCACTGTAAAAAGAAATTAAAACAAATTGTGTAAAGATAGAAGTAAAAAGTATTTAGTTGAATAAAACCATGCTTTATATCAGTGAATAAAAGTTTATGGACCTTAAAAATGAAAAAAAATTTGAACCTGAGGTGTTTCACCAAGTAGATTCGCTAAGGAAATTGAAGGTGTTTTAAATAACTGCAAACAAAGACTGTTTGTGGATGCACAATTTTGCAGCTTATTTGCAGAGGGCAAGAGCATCAAACAAAGGCATTTTTATTATTATTATTTTGAAGTTTATGTGTCCTATATAACCTGAAAAGGAAGGGCGGCAAGTCCACCCAGGATGGCAAAAGTTGCAGCTACGACACTGGTTAAGTCTGATACAAATCATATTACAAAATTACATAAAAATTAGTTCAAGAAATATCAACTGTTTAGAAGAAAATTGCTGAATGCATTTTCAATCAAATGAAAATTTCACATCTAATGGAAGTCTACATACAAATGTTTTAATCACAAACAAGTTAAATTATATGCAAATATTTAAAAAATAATGGTGGATCATATAAGCTTCAGGTATATTTTTCTGAAACTGTTCTTAGCTATGAATTAGTGGAGGGGGGAGGATCACCTTTAAACAATTTTTAGTATAATCTCAATTTTGCATAAAGTTTATATTTATTTTAGTTTTTGGCATTATTAGTTACAACAGAATCTTAGGCTTCTACTCAGCTTTGTATCAGAGTTCCTAGTCATAACTAAAAGGTGAAATTATGCATTTAAACTGAAGCGTAAATCTGTTTAAATGTGTGCCACCCATAGTGCACTTTTCAACATGGCATGAGGTACCTTTCAACAAACAACTCATTTCACTAAAAAAAAATTATTTAAATATAACAAATGTACAGAAAAATAATAATGATCTAACAAAATTTATCTGGTTTTAGGTTAACTTAATTTCTTTTGTTTTTATTTTTTGGTCCAGTCATTTTGTGCCACCTTCAGTTTTGAATAAAATGGTTCAATTATTCTAACAATCCATAAAATCCTTAATCCAGTAAATTCCAGCTATATTATTTTCATTCCAAACACTTGGAGTGCTTGAACCCAGACATTTTGAATAATCACATGCAAGCTGTCATAATTGCTTTTAAGTCGGACCATTGTTCATATTTGAACTTATGAAATCGCAAAGCATGCTTTCTTGATTTGTGGTAAAAACTTGTTGACATGTATACTTGGAGTAAACACAATTGGATGCAGTATTCAATGTTATGCTATCATCAAGACCAACTGTTTTATTTTAATTCTATAAATTAAGATAGAAAGAATCAATTCCATTTAAGTCTGCAGCAGTTCTAAGATACACGCCATTTTGAACTGCTTGCATTGCCGTCGAAAACGCTTTTTCTTCTGCCTTATTATGCTTTTTTTTTTTTTTTAATGCAAGTTCAAACCATATTGCCTAACTCTCAAAGTTATTTAGTTAAATTAATTCCTCCTTAATATGAGGGATACATTTTACCAGTATTGAAATGTGTTCCGATGTTTGACGAAAGGTGCCCTATATGCTGTCATTAAGTCCACTCTCTTTAGAAAAGGAATTTCTAGATACAAACAGTATTGTTAGATGCAGAAAATTCTAATTAACTTGGTGAATAAATCCAACTTATCTCAATAAATATAGAGTAAGAAAAATTCAGTGGTGAACAGACATTTCAGTTTTTACTTAGCAGGTCACAAAACAGATCACATTCCATTGCAAAGCACGTGGGTTGAGAAATGGAATGAATACTATTGCCAGAAGATGTTTTCATCTGAAACTTGATTAGCCACTTATGAAATAGTGTTTCCAGGGGAGAGAAATTCTAGCTGTTGAAAGGTTCCCCAAGCTTTGAACAAGTTGAAATGTGCCCCTTCTCCCCTAATTATGGATAAATTACATTATTCCTAATTTTTATATAAATGGAAATACATGTCTTAAACCTTTCTTAACAGTTTATAACTACGCCTTGAACAGAATATATTTAAAAATGTGATATTCAGTTAGAAAAACTCAAATATAAAAGAAAATTAAATGGAAAATAAGACTAAAAACCATTAAATTTTATTCAATAGAATAATGTGAAATCATAAATACCTGAATCGATTCTCCTTGCTATTCTTTGGACAATGATGAGTAACTATTAAAATAACTATTTTGTGTGCAATTTTCTAATAATTCAAATTCAGCAAGTTCTTTCCTTTCTTTTCAATCAAGAGAGAAAAAAAAGTCAAAGGTCATTGATATTTAGAAATGCAAACAAAAATTCATGTATTAAGAATCATTTCCCCCTAAAAAACTCATATAAGTGAAAAGAAAAAATATTGCATGACAAAAATAACAATGTAGAATAATCGAAAGCATAAGAAATTTCAGTACTTATTTCAAAAAACTATTAAGACTACATTAAACTATTCTCCATAGTTAGTCAAATACATGAGAAACAAAGACATGATGCATACAGGAGGAGTATATGTGAAAAATCTTCAATGTAGTTCTAATTTTAACAGCCTCTATGCAATTTAAAAAATTTTAATATCTTTTCATATTTAAAAAGGATTAGAAATTTTAATGCAACTGATTACACTAGTGTTCACCTATTTCAGCCAGAGAAGAAACCTTTTTTTAAAGTTTGAATTTTAACTCTTCTACATGGGTGCCACTCTTCAAAATTTGCAAGACTGAACTTAAAAAAAAAAAAAAAAAAAAATACAGTCTAGCGTTCTTTACCAGAATTAAAAGAAAAAACTAATAAATGTTACCCCATAAACCAAAAAAAATATTCAATATTAAAGCAACCAAATAAATATTATCAATTCAATATAAAAAAAAGGAAGAAAATATATGAATACTTAACAAAATCAATTTTTACAATTGTTTCTAAATCAATATTTAAACACACTTTTGATTAGGTACTTCTTGATTATACTTGACTAGATGTTTACACACACTCTTGTTAGGTACTTCTTGATTATACTTGACTAAATATTTACACAAATAAAAGTTTACTTATTATTATTAATAATAATATTTAGAATTAAAACAAATTTCTTTTTCAGTTTATATTTGCTATTTCTTCATAAAAAAGTTTGTTATTTTTGTAGCCTTAAGATTTACTTTCACTTTGTGGTCAGACTTGGGGTTTGGGCAAACTTTTTTACCATTTTTATCTTGTATAGGAGAGAGGGCTTTTATTTAATTCTTCTGGCTCAGAATGAGTTGAAGTTTCCGCCTATTTTGGAATGCTGCTAGTGAGTGATTGCTTTGAAGATTATGTTTTATTTTTCTCTTTCAAATTTTTATGGTATATTCTTCTGGCAGAAAAAATGTTCTGCCTCGTCTTATGTCCAGGAATTAGTGTTGCACTTTTTTTGCCCCGACTCCTCAAATAATATTTGATAGCATCATAGTTAGGGATGTTCTATCATCTATAATATCGTCCATGATGTTAAATGTGCCCTCAACCAAAGGACCAGAAAAAACGCTCATTACGGCTTTAATAAAACAAGACAGAATTTTATATTTTTGGCAGCCATTTATGACCACCAGTCAACAATTCTGCCACCCTCTTTCTCCCATCCATCCATGTCTATTAAGTTCACTCTTTCATCAATGATATACATCTTAACTTCTTGTATAAAGGATATCATTTTCAGGAACAACATTAGGCAGCACTTCTCCTAAGCTTATGAGTGCAGATAAGCATGAACTTTCTTTCTAAACAATGCAGAAAAATAAAACAAGCATTTGTTGTTTAAAGGAAAGTTCTTTAAAATATATGTGATTATTTGCAGATATGCCTCTCTTAAAGAAGTAAAAAACTGATCAATCCACTTTTACTTTTTTTAATAAGGCTATGTGTAGTCTTTCCCACATTTAAATATTTATGATTTAATGTCTTTTCTGGAAGTACTTGAAAGTCTTTCAATTCAGCCACAGATTTGGGAATAAATTTAGGCTTAAGAAAAAATTAATAAAAGTCCTAGGGAAATCAAAAAGTTGTGCATGAACTTGGTGTAAAATAGGCTTTTCAGTTTGAAATAGTTTCACCATTTCATTAAAATAGGGCAAAAATTCCCTATAAAAAACCAGTAAACTATGGAACTTTTCATAATGAAAGAAAAGAGTGGATTGGATATTACTGCATCTTTTCTAGAAATACTCCCATCAGATCTCTTGCTTTTTTATTCTATTTTGTATAGTATGTATGCTTTTCTTTCGATCTTCAGAAATTTTGCAATGATGGAAAATTGCAATAAGCAAATCATGGTATTTCTCCGTTTCTTCATTGGATAAAAAACAGGCATAGTACATCATCAAAGCATCTTTTAAGGAAAACAGTCTATTACATATAGTAAGCATCTGTAAAAACCGGTTGTCAATTAGCATTATAAGTTTCAAATTATATTTCAAGTTCATATTCTGCTGAAGTCTAACAAACAGTTCAGTGGCTTTGGGAGATTCATTTATATCATTGAAAACTTTATTAGCAAAATCTTCAATGAATCTATCAAAATAACTGAAAAACAGTCTAGCAGTATTATGAAATTTATGTTCTGAGTCACCATCAATGTGTAACAAATTCTTGTTTGCATCCCTCAACAACTTTTCAAAACCCTTTTTGCAACCTCTCATGGCATTATAATTGAACAGCTGAGTGGATGGATATGTTAAGTGATAAATTTGAAAAAATTGAGATAATTGGGCAAAAGAACACGTTGAAGTCTAATTTAAATATAGGAAGTTCATTAAATCTGCAAAGTAAAAAAAATAAAGAAGTTTCCAGTGGATGAACATGTTAAGTGCATGGTCTCTTGCTTTTTCCTCATGCAAGAACATGTCAAGGGCACTAAACATCTTCCATGAGAAATTTGAGTAAAATAACATCTGCTTCCATTGAAACAGAATCGTTTTCTGCGCGGGAAAGAGTTTTAATGCAGATGAAAATATTAAGAAGGCAATTTGAAAATATTCGATTTTTAAAACTTGAATGTGGCAATCTGCACCGATTGCTTGTTTTTTCTCCGTCTTAAATACAATATACAAAATGACAATCTGACACACAGAGCACTGCCATTTCTTAAGTGCAATCCATTTCAATGTCAATGTGCTGACACATTTAAAATGACTGGACTTTCACTAATTTACACTTATTATATATTTGAAAATAACAATACATTTGTAGAGATACAGTGAACCTCTAAAACAATACAGAAAAACCTGGAACAGTCACCTCTATAGAGATCAAAAAGATTGACATTTTTTTTTAAATGACAGTTCATCAGAAGTGTACACTTAAAAAATTGGATTAAATCAAATAATAAATTGCCTTGCAAACAAAATATTTGAAGCATAAATAAAAGAAATACATGTTTAATGAACTGTTGTTTTTCAACATTTTAATATTCTGTGGCAAATTTTCTAGAGAAGCTTCCAGTTTTAAGCATAAGATAAGGAGGGGAAATGTTACTATATAATACAACTATTGGCTCTAAATGTTAAATTAAGATCCAGCCACCTAAACTTAATCTAATAAATTCCCTTTACACCGTGAGTTTGATTCAAGTCCAATTTAAAAGCCAACTTGATTGCATTAATATTTATATGTGATGTGTATCACTCAATTTTGTAAGTAATTAAAGAAAACAAGTAAGATTTTACATATCTGACAAGAAAATGACCGTTTGCAGCTAATTTTACTTGTTGAAACACATAACCTATTTCTACTTTAAACAAAAAAGCAGTAAGAGTAATTAAGTCAGAGGATATGCAGTAACCTCATTTTAACTAGACTAATCAAAGAACTGAACTTGAATATAAGTTAATAACATTTACTTAAGTAATGGTTGGTTGCTTTAAGCTAATAGGGTATTTTGGATTTCGTCAATACTGACATTGAATACTCAAAATCCCACGTGAGCACTTAAATTAGTACAAACCTAAAATAGGCTTCATATCTGCTATTAACCCTAAACATTTAGAGCTCAAAATATCGCCGATACAGAAAATTTTATATTTGCAAAACTCTCACGAAAGTCAAGAGTAAGATGATTTCGATTCATTAGCAAAAATAAACATGGAATTTAAACGCAAAAAGAGCCGAGAATCTCGCGACGCACGTGTGCTAAATATGGGAAAATTTCCGACTCGCAAGACGCTTATAGAAACAATATTAATTTTTAGATTCTTTATTCGTTGCAATAAAGTTCGAATAACAGGTATTTATAAACATGAATTATTAACAAAACAACATAAACTTACCAGCTATATGAGATAGAAAAAAGTTAGAACAGTTGCATCACCTAGCTACTCAGCTGTGCCGCAAGTTAAGTCAAGTCTTCAATTTTCAAAGCAGTTCACAAAATCGCGCTGGAGTCAGGCTAGTTGCCAGATCAAAATTCAAAAATATGCTTTGTGATGAAAGTCAGTTTTCATCAGTATTACAAAATAATTACGTGACTCAACACTTGTTTTAAAGAATATATTTTCAAATTCTTTATAATTTCATGAAATCATTTTTAGAAAGCAATGTTATTACGAGTCTAAAAACTTAAAATTGAATAATATAAATAAAAGTGATTCTTAACCAAGGATAAAGTAAAAACAACAAATGTTTTTTTTATAAATTTTTTTTCAAGAATTCATTTTGTGATCACTTCGATATTGTTTATTTTATTTTATTTATTTGAACTAATATCCGAAAGTGAGTTTTCTTGGGACCATGACAAAACAGGAATCACACTGCTCAACTCGTAACGAGAATCATATTTGAGAGAAACAAACAATAAACATCTGAAAATTTAAAGACTTGCTCGTTTTGTGGGATAAACTCACGGATTTTTGGGGTAAATGTAGCTTTGGTGTTTAATTTTGTCTTGTTTTGAAGCAAATAAATGTTAGGTAATCGTTTCCAAAGGCTAGAAGTTATTTTTAAGTGACACACATTGAATGTGCTGTAGATATTGCAACATGTAAAATATTTTGTAAAGTTGGCGAATTATCGTTTGGGGTAGATTTTCTTCAAATTTTTTTCATATAAACTTTCTTTTGTTTATAATAAAACCTACATATTGTAATGAAAATAAATAAATATTTTTTTTGAAAAAATTAATTTACTAAGAAAGTGTTAAAAACAATCTCGCATAAGTGAGACACTTTGAACATTCAACAAATGTAAATATAAATATGCAAATAATCAAACATTTTAATACTTTGTTGTGTATCCTTTAGCTGAAATTACACTTTTAATACGTTTTGGGATGGATTCAACTAGTTTTTTTTGTGTAAGAATGTTCAATTTTGTTCCATTCCTCTGTTAATACTGCTTTAAGTTGTTCTTTCGAAAAAATATCACATTTTCTTTCAGTTGATGCCGCAATTCAATGGGATTTAAATTCATTTTTAAATGGATTTAAATCAGTTGTGCAGCAGCCATAAGCAATCATTTAGGACTGTATGTTTGGGATCATTATCTTATACAACTTGAATGTGTTTTGAATTCCAAATTTTTGGGCTGATATTTTCAAGTTTTCTTTCAGGATATTTATATACTAGGATATTTATATTGGTCCATATTATTTACAATGAACTAAATTTCCCATACCAGAAGCAACAAAATTATGCCTCCATCTCCATGTTTGACAGTTGGCAATAGATTTTTCAGATTAAGCTCTTTTTTGGACTTTCTCCACATAGTTATTCTCCCATCAGACCCAAATATGTTAAATTTTGATTCATCCACCCTATGACGTTTTGCCAAAACGATATATCTTTGTCTGCCATGGATTTTGCAAAATCCAGACATGACTTTCTTGTTCTTTCATTAACGAAAAATTTTCTTCTACTGTTGTACCCATATGATCTGATAACTCATCTAACAGTTTCAGAGTTTACGTTTATTGCAAATTTTTTTTCTAATTCTGTTGTAAGTTTCACTGCACTAAATCCTTGATTTTATGCACGATAAAACTTCAATTCCTGGGAGTTAGCTTGTGAGGAACTCCTGTTTTAAATTTCATTTTCAACAGTTCTACGTTGTTTCCATCATTTTACAATAGCAAACACAGTTGAATGACTTACTTACTATCAAGTTTTTCAATAGTTCTGATGCTTTTACTATCTTTAAAATGTTCTATGATTAAATTCCTAATGGAATTTTTGTAACTTTGTTGCACCCAGCCATGTTCACTTCAAATATAGAAATGTAAGCAAAGCAGCGGGAGTGGCCTCCCTGAAACTTTCGCGCATACAACCAGTAATGTGGGGTGGGTAAACACCCAGTGGGTAGGTAAATATTTTTGGGGTATTTACTCAAGGCCTGGTTATTCTGAGAAAAAAATTATGAATGGTGATTTACAATGAAACATATCAAATTCATGAATTCACAAAAACTTAATATTTTGCAAAAAAAATTGCGTATGTTTTCAATTTTTATGCGCGCCAAGGTACCACAACTTTATTTAACGTTTTTGAGTACGAAATCTTACTACAGAATGATATCACGCAAGATTTCACCATACCTTCCATCTGGAGAATATCAGAACGAAGTTAAGATTCATGGTGTTGCCATAATTTCTGAAGTGTGTGTGAGCGGCTTGCTACAATTTACTTCGTAGACCACCAAGGTCAAACGCGAACCATACTAACTTGAGTAAAATAAACGAAATGCTTGCCAATACACAGTCGTAATATGCATTTTGAACACCTGTTTTTTAACCGATTGAGATGAAAATTGGGCACAGATCTATAATTAATGTTAGTATCCGTGATACCAAGTTTTATTTATCTGGGCCAAAGGGCTTATGAGATAAAAGTATGCTATTATGCAGACCAACAGACAGTCAACCCTTTGATGGATTTGGCCCAAAATTTTATACAGATCTACATTCATGACGATAAAATTGTGTACCTAATTTTATCCATCTAGCTATTCAAGTTTTTGAGTTATAGTGTTCACATGACCATGGACATACAGACTGAGACTTCCCGTTGACAGATTTTGTCCAAAATTTGATAGAAACCTTCAAATTATGTTTAAAGGCCACATACCAAATTTCATCCCGTAGCTCTAATAGTTCTAGAGTTATTGTATTCACAGACAGGCAGACAGACATAATTCCAAACTTATGTTTTTCGGACTTAGGGCAGTTTAAAACATGGAGATTCGTCAAAATCTTGAATTTGAATTTTTTGACGATTACAATACTTCGTATACGGGAAAGTAAAAAACTAGTTGAATCCATGCCAAAAATGTATTAAAAGTGTAATTTCAGCTAAAGGATACCCAACAAAGTATTAAAATGTTTGATTATTTGCATATTTTTGTTGATTTTTTGAGATGTCTCGTCCATATTTGAGTGATTTCATTTTCATAACTCCTCATGTCAACCTCTTTAGTTTTCTTAAGCAAACGGGTGTTTTAATCATATTTAGCTATGCCTTCAGGCATGTGATAGTGGCTCTTCAAAATGATTTTACATTTTTAGACTCTTGTATTTCGGGCACAATTTTATACATTTTTATCGATTGAATATAAATGTTTTAAAATGATGAAAATAGCACATCATAGCCATGAATAACTTTGGTTTGAAAAGACTCCAACAGACTCAAAACACTACAGAGCTGTTTTAATCATTTGACTGTTTTCAGTAGCTTCAAGTGTAAAATTGCATTATTTTTGTTATTTTAGATTTCAAAGTTGCATTGTGAGGAATCTTGATGAATGGTGTCATTTCCAAGAGTGCCCTGCTGTGAGAATGGCTATGAATCAGCCGCATATTTTTAACAGAAAGTGAACAATAAGAAGGTGAGATCTATCCAAGATCATTTGGTTTAGATTGCAACCTAGCTTACGTCACGTCTCGGATGAAATCCAACACCACAAAATAAGAAAGAACAATTCAAACAAGTTCCAAGACGTCTCTTTTGATTGGTACAGAAGAGAAACCCCAGGAAAGCAGTCATCAAGAGAATTAATTTTTATAAGGCTTTGAAATTTCATTTGCAAACTGAGACCAAAGAAAAGTTGTATTTGCTATCGACCAATGAACTAGTTTTTTTTTTTTCAGAAAAAATTGTTTAAAAAGGCATTTTCTCATTACTTGCGAAATGCAGATGCAATGTGTATCTGATTTGTTTAGTCCAGTGTTTTCTCAGCAGGATAATTCAATGGCACATTTGGTGACTCCTATAAAATGGAAACCATTTGCATGTGATGTATGTAATAAAGGATTTTCAAGTAAGGGGAATTTAAAAACACATTTACGTATTCATACGGGAGAGAAACCATTTTCATGTGACATTTGTAATGAAGCATTTTCAACGAAAATGCAATTAAAAGCACATTTAAATCTGCATACGAGAGAGAAACTTTTTGCATGTAATAAAGGAATTTCGAAAAAGTCCTGTTTAAAAACACATTTATACAGGCCCACAGAAGAGAGACGCTTTGCATGTGACATTTGCAGTAAAGCATTTTCAACGAACTCGCTTTTAAAAACACATTTAAATACGCATACAGGAGAGAAACCGTTTGCATGTGACATTTGTAATAAAGCATTTTCAAAGAAAACAAATTTAAAAACACATTTACTGACGCATACGAAAGAAAAACCGTTTGTATGTGATGTGTGTAATAAAGGATTTTCCCAGAAAGCAAGTTTAAAGAAACATTCACGTGTGCATGCAAGATAGAAACCATTTTCATGTACCTTTTGTTGTGAAACCTTTTCTTATCCAGTAGGTAAAAAGAAGCATCTTCTGACAGATACCGTTGAGAATGAAAGTACCTTACGTCTTTGAGATTTAGTGAGTGTTTTCTCCATAAAAGAGTTTCAACAGACCTTTTTTTGACACATACCAAATGGAAGCAGTATGTCTGTGGAATATGTAGTTAAAAGTTATTTTGAAATAAATTACTTCGGCTAAACATAAAATTAGTAAAATTGCATTTGCAATTTTTACAAACAACTTGGCACAATTGACACCTTCTGTCATTCTACAACATAACAGCTTTCATTATTCTATTAACAGTAATTTATTTCGCTTGCAGTCATGCAGATGTGTGCCAGGATGTGTAAGAAACGATTACATTTTTCTTCTAGTTTTGAAGCATTTTCACATCGTGATTCTGTGTCGATGCATTCACCAACACAAACTAGATGGAAACCATCGACTGTTGTGAAATATGCATTAAAGTATTTTCTGTACGGAAAAGTGTTAATGATTAAGATTAAGAGAAATTTGTGTTACTTGAATACTACACAAGTGCAGACTGAAAAATGTTTCTTATATTAAAAACAGTTGAAGTAAATGCATGGTTTAAGTTACACTTCTCAGTATATTAATTAATTAGCTTATGCACTTCTCTTCTGTGAAATGTCTAAACGGATATTTATTATTAATTTAAGCAAATTATTTAATTTCATGGGAACTAGCTTATTAATATTAAAATTGTATTATACTTGTATGTATGCTTTAAGATACATTTAATAAACTGAAAATATATCCATTTTGCATGAAAATATTGTAAGCAAAATTGCTTCCATTTAAGGACTGAATTTATTACTTTTGTATATTTTTCTTTTGAAATGCGACATTTTAATCTAAAATGCCGTTTGTGAAATTTGAGATTGGCCTTTTTTCAACATATATGATTGGATAAATGATTCCGAGTCTTATAAAATGTTTCCTTTTTACTAAAATATGACATTATAATGCTGATGTTTTGCTATGGAATTTGTTTAATATCACTTCATCTCTTTAAAATTTTTTGTGAGTATATCCTTTTGTAATCTAACGGTACTTATAAATTTATTGTTGGAAATCGTGCTATTCAAATTTTGAATACAAGTCATTTAACGTAAATAGTAATGATGAATTGAAGAAAATTAAAATTTAATATAACATTAGACTTAGAAGATGTTTTAGTCAATATTTCCTGACATTTTATTGCATAAATAAAACATTGGTTGAAATCTAGAATTTGGTACACACTCTTAAAATGCCGGCAAGTGGCCAAAGCTAATGCAAGTATTACATGCATTAGCTTTGGTCACGTTTCCCGTCACTGAGAAAAAAATATTGTAAAATAAGATGTATCACATTTTTCCTGCACGGCCTAGGCCAGAGCAGGGTAATCTAATCTGTATGCATTAGCTTTGGCGACTTGGCACCAGTTAAGTGCGGCGGTCAAGGTTTTGCATTGGCTATCTGACGGCATTTTAAGAGTGTGTACCAACTTCTAGATTTCAACCAAATCATTATATATATCTTTACAATTTATAGCTTTTTTGGTTATAAAAAATTATACCTCAGAATTTGTTTTGATTCTCCTTTGAATTGGCAGCTTTTTTAGAAGTTAAATTTACTGTATATGTGAAGAGAAAGTACAAAATATGTATATCACTTTGAATTACTATTAATTTACATAAAGAAATAATTATACATATACAGCAAAAGTTCAAATATCAAACTAATTAATACAAATATAAGTCTTTTAATTTATCAGAAACAGTCGAAGTTGTGTCAGTTTTCATCTAATAGTTCTGATAATGTTGACAGATGGAATTTCAATCGGTGTTTTTGAGACTCCATTCCTGCTCTCCTCTTGTTGTTTATAGCTGGTCTTGAGTTATAATTTTTCTGTTTTGGTTTTGACCACAAAAGAAATCCAGAGGGAGAGTGTGGGGGAACCTCGAGCTCCTGTGCCAGAATTTCATAAGATGGACTTTAAGTGAATTTATGATTCAAAATAATCACTGTATTTATTCATGTGTTTATTTAATATATTAAATAATTTGAATTTTAAGATATTTTATTCATAATTTATATTTTTATTAGGAGTGTGTTTGCATTTTTTGTACTCTGTATATTCTGTTTTATAAAAAATGTGAATGGCTATGATAAGATTTTATCTACTTTATTCTGGGAATCAATTTGTGCATATGGATATTATGTTTCTATATATGTATATATCTTTCATTTTTAAAATAAAGATATCTTGATAATTATGTTTGTTTTGTTCTCGTTTTTCTGAAAATTCTTCCAAAAAAAAGTTCTATATTACTTTTAATAAGCACTATATATATATAAAATTGTTTCAGAAAGTAAGGTAACAGAAGAGCTCTGACAAGTCAGACAGCCGAGTAACAACAAATTAAATACTGTTATTTGTTTTCGCACTGCTAATAATAATTGTCAGATACTCAAAATAATATCCCATTATTTTGTTGAACAAACATAATAAATTACAAAACATTTTGAATTCATACCAGGGTTTTTTTTTTCATATATTCCAATGCGGATTGATTCATGGGTTGTATCGTCTCTTCCTTAACAGACTCTTTATATCTTCAGCTACACTATTTTCAATTGGCATAATGACTAAGCTAGAGAGTTGTGTTTGGTTCATAGTGGATCCGAGATAATTCTTAGTTTGAGTTTCGAAAAACTCCTCTCGCATGATGCAACAGAAACACATCAAGTTAAGAAAAATCTTAATGCTGAAGTGAGATTGGGAACAGAGGCGAAAAGTTCATATTCAATGACAAACATTAAGAATGTTAAGGAAGTCCAACCAAGAGACTCTTCTTTCGGAACTTTGGAGGCTTTCAGAAATCTTCTTAGACTTGGAATTTCTATAAGGATACGATCTG
This sequence comes from Araneus ventricosus, assembly GCA_013235015.1. Lineage (NCBI taxonomy): Eukaryota > Metazoa > Arthropoda > Arachnida > Araneae > Araneidae > Araneus > Araneus ventricosus. Next base: position 14,666 of record BGPR01015591.1, read on the forward strand.
ATATCTCATTGTAATTTTCAACCAAACCTTGTACAAACAGTTCCCGAGGTTTCGATCAGATTGCTGAGCTCTAAGACTGCAAACTGATCTGATATACATTCCTTGCTTTCGCAGCGTGTATCAGTTTCTTGTTGAAACCTGTCGATGCACTCGAACATTCAGCATTTCAATTCTTGGTCCAAAGTCAGCATCTCGTATGCAGCTTTCTCTCCGGGCATAATTTTCTTCCTCCTGACAGTTCATCTTTTATGCCCATCTCTTCACATGTGTCTTTTGCAAATTGCAGTACTTCTTAAACAAGGTAATTTCTTTTGTCTTTAAAAAAAGAACTTTAGACTTCTCATCTTGATAACAGACTTCACAAAGCTTATTCCAAGAATCTGCAAATACTTTTATATGCCGTTGACTTCTTTTAAGACATTATTCCATAAACACAAAAACGAGAAATCACACATTGCAGGCAAAAGAGTTTGAGATGCTCCTGTGGTTTCTATTGTTTCCGAAGCATTGCACAATTCCTCAATGACGTCGACTATCTTCTTAAATTCAGGTTTGACAAGCTTCGTAATGAGCACTCTATTTTGTTTCTGTGAAAGTCGCTAAACTGTAACTTCAGCATTTGTCAGAAGGGTCGTCACGTCAAGTGATCGATCACAGTATCACTATTGAAGTCTAATGAACAGCACATCTCGGAAAAATACATCAAAATTGGAACAATATATTTTTTTTTATGCACACATTTAAGTTGCCATAGATTTACGACATGAATTTTAAGGAAAAAACCTAAGAAGCGTCGAAAAATTGGAAAAAAATATGTTTAAAAACACCATCTTAGCAACTTAAAATAAAGCCAAATCAAGAGAATGCCAATGATGAATTCCCAATACTGGCCTCCGATTTGTCAACAAAAGTTATGTCAAATCACCAATTAACCAGAATTGTGACACGATTTCGTTGTGTGTCCCGGCTCGTATACATAGAGGCCTAAGATAGTGGGATGGGGAGGGAGATATTGTCAGTTCGCTCGTAAGAATGATCCTCAAGTAAACGGGTTTACTTTATGGTCAGTATTAGAGCGGATAATACCTACCAACCTCACTGTCTAAAACATTTCGCGCAGACTATATTATGACATTTGGGTTAAAAATATCTTGTAGCACACAACGACTTGGGACGATATTTGTGACAGGTATGAGACAATGAGTTCAAGGACCGGTTCTTTGTTTTCTTGAACACCAGAACGATTCCAAAGACACGAGACAGAACCCCCTCCACCACACAATAATAATAAATCATTACAGCATCATATCGACCACCCGCATTTTGCGATTGTTAAAGCCCATGTAAATTTGACATTTCATGTCATAAAAAGGCACATTAATACAAAACCGGCAATTTTTTGTCACCCCCTCAAAGCTGGTACACGGTGCGGGCCACACCAGTCCCGATACTTTTTGATCACCCCCCGCCAGCATCGTACCCCCCGGAAGGGGGGGGGGGGCATAAATGTCGCAACTATGAAATTGAGTATGTAAAAGGAATGACTGAAGTTTTTTGCAGATACACAGTATATTGATCAGTAGTCGTGTCTAATAAAGCTATGCGAATATGCATTTGCAATTCCAGTCCACGATGCAAATGTGGAGAGAATATTTTCCCCAATGCCAACTCAATGGTCGGACGAAAGAAACTTTTATTTATCATTATAATTTTAAAATGATTTGCGCCCCATTTTATAATTATGTGAAAGAAGAAAATGATATAATTAAGAAAGTAAAATAAACTTTGTACAAATATGACTGACCTAAAAAGGATTTGCCTAGCATCTTTTTTTTATTATTCTGCGTATTCATTTTATTAGATTGCTTAAACATTATCAATTTTTTATCGGAGTAAAATAAACCAATACCTACTCGCTTTCTTTTTCATGCTTTTATTTAGCACTGAAACATCCCGTATCAATGCTTGACAATTATGGCAACCCTAGTAAAGTGACTTGTAAAGGAAGGGTGACATTTTGTAGGAGTGGCGCTAGTGTCTGCCCGATGGGGAGGGGGCACAATCTCCCCGACAGAGGGAGCAAGACTACTTGTTGAATACCCCGTTGCATGAATGGGGTACAAAAATGTACCTCCGACGGGGCCCCCGGTTACCCCATTGGTGCCACCCCTGGCTTCAAAAATTGCAACTTAAAGCCCTGAATATGTCTCTTAAGTAGCAACACTCTTCCCCCCCCCCATCGACTCTGTGTCAATTTTGATTGGACGTTGCCAGTCACATGAGTAAACAGCCGCCATTTTGGGGCTTCGCTTGAATGTGTGTATCATGTTTTTAACCTTATACATTATATCTATTTTTTCCATTTTCGCTTTTATATTTATATTGTTTAATAGATACTTTAAAATTTGAAGATGCCCACTTGTTGCGCTGTTGGATGTTCGAACAACGCAAAATCGGGCTTCAAATTATATTGTTTACCTGTATTAACCATATTTCAACTCTACACTGAGAATAAAAATTTCATTGCTCAGGAAAGCCACAAGGAAGACACAGCAAGTATTTAAAAAGTATCTTTAATGAGATCTTTACAGTTTTTTACATTTCATAATTTCATATGCTAACGCATACGGAGAAGGCAAAAAGGATCGCTTTTCAACATTTCAAGCCATTTTTGGTTTCACAGAATGTCAACTTAATTTTCCATTGACTAGACCGACTTGCTGCAATCGATGAAGAATATAAACAAGGAAGTTCATAAACCACCCTGTTCAGAAGATGAAGAGAATTTCAATGATATGCTGCTGCAATGAGTGAAGTTTCCTTAAGTAAGACCATAAAGCTGCACGATTGAATGAAGCCTCGTGAAGTTCAGAAATTAAGTACTCAGAAAAACAAAACAAAAAAAAAAAAAAAACATCCGTTCCAAGCAAAAAATAAAAGTCACAAATTTTAATTTTTTTTTTTTTTTTTGGTGGGGGGATATTGTAAACATTACATTGATACATTCACAGTATACAGACCAACATTAAATTAAAGATAAATCTGAATCATTTGTTACTGTTTTAGATATTCTTAACTGAATTACCAGAATGTTTGCATACTTTATACATTTTTAAATAATTTTAGTAAATCCAAATACGAAATAAATTAATAATTTTATATAACGAGTAAATAGCTAACTTAACTAATTTCCAAGACAGATGTAAAAAAAAAATTGTAAAATTTTGTATGTTTTCTTTTTTCATAAAATGAAACTTTTTTTTTTTTGATTCTTTAGTCCGAATTTCAAGTAACTAATAAAGAAAATTACCCCTTCAATATCATAAAACAAGCATGTAAAAATAAAGATCCACAGTTAATGCATATTCAGAAGGGGAAAAATTTTGAATAATTCAAGCGGTAAGTGCCCTGCTTGCTTAGAGCCACAATAAAAATGAAAATATTGTGCACTTTTAAGTTGCAACAGAAGGATAATTCAATGACTGTATATATAATGATCAGTTAATTTTGCAATTTACACACCACAGCATAATTAAGTATACACAAAAACATTTATTGAAAAAATATTTCGCTAACAAAAGTGAACTTGTTAATAGTCCATAGTTAAGCACAAAATGATGCCTTAAGAGAAAAATCTCACACGAATGTTTGGAAAATTACTTTAACAGAGTTTGTAAGAAATGCAAATTTGATTTTCAAGCGTTTAAATAAAGAGAATGCAAAGTTAATTCAATATATATTTTAAAACTGAAAGGATAATTCATTCTTGACGTCCAATTATTCAGGCATGAAAATTCATCAAGCAACAGTACATTTTTTTCTTAATACGCAAATAGAATTATTTTTGAATTTTATTTAAAAACTTTTTACCTTTTGTTTCATTAGAATTCTGATATCCGTATTTTTAGAATTCAACCATTCTAACACAAAATTTCAACGGTAGAGTTTAAAAAGTACATTTAATGCCCTTATAAAATGAATTATTCCCCATTAAAGCCTTATGTGGCTTTAATGGGGTTAATATTAAGCAATGGGAGATAGTGATTTTACAGAAATTATGTACAGTAAAGCACCATTTATATGTTTTTTACGTTCGTACGTCATTTCGTCACAGTCCCCATTCATTCATAACCATTGTAATGACGAAGAACTTCGCTTATGTGACACAAACCTCCTGTTATACGTCATTTTCCCACTTTTCGAATTTTACACATTTTTTAAAGAAATGTATAATTAATTCTCAAGCAACAAAGCTATCATTTTCTCACTTTTATGATAAATAAAATTTAATTATTGTTTTCAGACCATGTAGTAATATACTAATACTACCTTAAATGAATTAGCATTAGTAGCATCAAATTTGTAATAATCAAAGCTGTTTTTTTAAAATTTCGATTATACATCTTTTTATTTGTATGTCGGTCCTCCGAAAGATATAAATTGTGCTTTACTGTAACCAAAATAAGGTTGTAATAATTGATCACATCATAAACATAAGGTTTAAAGTAATAGAATAGTTCCTACTTAAGGTTCAGTAAAGTTTCAATGTTGCAATCCTTAAAAATTACACCTGAATAAGTAGCATGCATTTTAAAATGCTATTTAAAAGCCTCAATGGTAAATGATAATGAGAAAGAATTTTACAAGAACATATCGACAAAAAGTTGCTTAACTTTGCAAAGTTCAGGTAAAACTTACAAAGTCGCTAACAATAAAATGTAAAACTGGATCCATTTCAACTTATTCTATTTTTAGGTTTCACAAAATACATAAAACAAATAAAAACTAAAGTATTAAATTAATTGTTTTACATATATTATTTAAAAAACATACACACAAGGAATAACACAATATATCTCATATTTATCTATTACAATAACATAATTCATTCTACCTTAAACAACCTTTTTGCCCCATATTTGAAGATATTTTTTTTCTCTGCATTTTTCTCGTAAAGAGAGCGAATAAAATTCGTTGGACTAAGATAAATGATAAACAAAAATTCTTCCTTCATTTCAAAACCTCAACATGAAAATATAAGATTCAAAGTAAGACAAAAGTTTGGAATGAGGAAATTGCAGGAAAGCGGCAAATCTGGATAATACTGTAAAGATTGTAATAGGGGTATGATTTCTGCCAGCCAAGTTAAACAGGTTGGTCCTTTTGTATTTTCTATCTATTATTAATATAAATAATTTTTTATTACCCTTGTAAACTTTTTTTGGATCCATTTTGTATTAATAAAAAAAAAAAATTAGAAAACGAAGCTTTTACAAATACATCAAAAATTAAACAAAGGAAGAAAAAAAGGAGTTTAAAAATGCCTGCAATGACAGTAAATTTCCATAAACAATAAATAGCATGAATTCGTGTATCTCGTCTCTTCGAATAATGAGTTGAGAGTGCTAAACAAGTGATTTATCTTGGAGTAATAATTATTCCACGTTCAAACAGTGTCCATCCTTCATAAATTAGATGATATTTAATGATTTGAGGAAATAAAGGATTTAAGGAAGAAGCGAGTATTTAAAGTTGCACGAAATTGAAAAGACGAGGTTTATTAGTGCCCTATTTGAAATAACTAGGGAGATAGAAATTGAAAAATGAGTAGATGCAGCTTATGCTCTGAAATCCATTTGATAGCAGCATCTAAAGACGAACCAAATTAATTTTACAGTAAAAATAAATTTATAAAAAAATGGCAGCAAGAAAGCTCATCGATGTTTTAGAAACAATCTTGAAAGTTTGAAAACTTGAAAATCCTCCAGAATAATTATACCAACTGCCATTCCAATTACTGCACATAAGCCTTTCACATAAAACAAATGATTTTAATAAATTAAAAATAATTATGCAACACCTAAAACGTAAGAGTGATATGTCACAATTATTCAGCAATAAAGTCGTTTTAAATGAACAAATAAGCAAAAATAATAATGAAGCAAACCAAGAGGGAATAAGTCTACTACCATAAGGAAGCTAAACTCTAAGACGGAATATATAATGGCTATGCATATATATATATCGGCAATACGCAGGACTGAAGAAATAAAAAAAGAATTCCACAATACTTTTTTTTGCCACTTTTTTTAACGCAATCGACCGTCTAGAAAAAACATACTATAACTCTTTAATATATTTAGAGCAATAAAATCCTACGTTTTTTTTTTTTCTACTAAAGCTCTTAAATTTGAAATAATAACTCGAAACAAAATATTTATGGAAGAAAGTTACTTTTTTAGTCTTGAATTATTATGATGGAGAAGTTGAACTAAGAATGTCTAAGCACTTTATGGATTAGCTTTTGTTTAAATCCTACATGCCAAAAAGGCCACTAATATATATATACATGTGTCATTATACAAAAAAAAATATTAAACGTCATATAAATAAATCAAATTGAATTGAATTTAGCTTATTTTCAAAGGCCATTAAATTTACAATTTCTTTTTTAAGGTTTGCTCTTTACAACCTATTACGTTTGAATTTATACCATTTTTATCAAAACTAAAATTTATTGTGTTCCTTGAGCAAAGTTGAAAGAGAGGAAGATAAATTTTTTTTTGCATTAAACAGCAATGAAACACTCCATTCCATAAAACACGCAAACCATTCAACAACTTTCACAAGACATTCCTCTACTGTAATATGTACCTCTAAGGGAAATCTCTTTTGCCAGAAGCAACCTTATATATTTTTTTCCAGTATTTTCTTCATGAGCGAAATCCTACAAATGCTGTCCTCTCTCTTTTTCTTCACCACCGTCGACACAATAACATCAGTCACAAAAATAAATTTATTTACATTCTATTTTGAAGCAGCATAGTTGAATTAGAACAGCCCTGCTAAAAGTTATTATTTGTAAAGAATTAAAAATGCCCCGTTCTTTCCACCGGCTGTTTCATGGCGCTCCCGTACGAAGAAGCAAGTTCCTATCAGTAATCATTTGGTAAAAGCGTTCTAATGGATTCAGAAAAAGATTCAACGATGGAATTTGTCGTCTATCAGCTACATTAATTATCCTTTTTTATGCTTTGTTTAAACAGGACTAAAAAGTTTTCATTGAATTATTTTATGCCAATCTTATTGCGTGTTAACGACTGTTGTCCTGAACTTTGGGAGGACAAGCCCGAATTTTGTCTCCATGCCACTGAATGTGGCGTTGGCTAAGCGGTAACCTCCTATGTGGTCGGGATTCGTGGATCGGATATCTCCGCTGTGAACGGGAACTTTAGTCGCCGATCCGGCTGGCCTCCTGAAAGGGAAAGAAAGATCAAAACAATTCCTTAAAAATAAGTCAGATTTTTAACAAATTGAACATAAATATAATTCAGTTATTGCTGATTATACAATTTAAGTGTTGCGATATTTGTAACAAAAACCAGCAGGAGTGGTCTCCCCTAAACTTTCTTGAATACTCCTAACACATAGAGAAAAAAATAAGCTTAAAGGCAGTAAAAGGAACAAGAACCACTAACGTAGTGGAGAAAAAAAAATATGCGAAACATCACAACACGATTTCCGAAGGTTGTCCTATGCAGAAGTGAAATTAGAAGCTGGCGTGATTACGAATAGGGCTGGGTGCAAGATAAAGAAAACGAAATTTGCAATTTGAGCGCCTTTTTTTAAGCTGGTTTACACAAAAATTGGACACAAATCTACCATTAAGGTAAGAAGGCTACATACCAAATTTCATTTATCAAAGTACTTTTTTTAAAAAGTTATTGCATTCAAAAATATGCGATTATACAGACAGTCAACCCTTTGATGGATTTGGTAAAAAATTTGATACAAACTTACAATCCAGATGATAAAAATGTGTACCAAATTTAATCCACCTAGCTATTTAAGTTTGTGAGTTATCGCGTTCACAGTAACACGGACATACAGACAGACTTTCCGTAGACAGCTTATGTCCAAAATTTGACAGAAACCTACAAATTATGTGTAAAGACCACATACCAAATTTTATCCCCGTCACTTTAATAGTTTTTGAGTTATCGTGTTCACAGACAGACATAATTCCAAAATTGTGTTTTTCAGACTCGGGGAGGTCTAAAACATGAAGATTCGTCAAAATCTCGAGTTCGAATTTTTTGACGATTACAATACTTTCTCTTTGCGTACTTTGTATACGAGAAAGTAAAAATATATATGTTTTTAGGATTATTAATTCCAAGATAATTATTAAAATATTTTAAGAAAATAAAGGAAATAGATTTAAAAAATTTAAAAAGGTAAATGAATTAAAAACAAATAAAAATCCCTCGAATAATCGGTCTGATTATGGAAGGAATTTTTGCAGAAAATGTCACCACATTTTTAAAGGATGCTAAAATCTGAGCTACAGTCTTAACTGAAGTAGGTGCAATTTTGTCCTAATAATTTTTAAAAAGAGCACTTTCTGAAAAACTTACTAGTCTCAGAAAAAAAATTATTTCACACCAGCAACTACATCAATCTTAGGTTTTAGCATAGTGTATGAAGTTCCAGTTTAAAAAAAATTATTAAAAACATATTGTTGTGCTTGGATCTTTTTTTCTTGATAGAAAAATGATAACAAATTAGATCAGAAAAATTAGATGACATTATAAACTTTAAAAATTACAAGTTATTTTAAAATGGTGCAACAAAAATTTAGAACAAAAACTAAAACTTTGTGTAACTTGAAGATTCAAGATTTTAATATAATTTTGAACTTCTGAAATAAAATCCAATTTTTTTGTTACCCATTAAAAAGAAATAATTACATCTCAAAGGATACAATGATATGGTAACAATACAACAAAATACTGATTAAAAACAATATACGATGTTGAATGCGGCCATGACAGCCTTTGCAGCTAAAAATCCCAAAACCCCGATTTATCAATCAATCCATACACAAAGCAAATCGAACAGCTGAATAGAAGTTCTAAGGAATTGAACCCAATTTGTTGTTTTTTACATTTTATGCGAAAAGAAAATTCTTTGTTATGCATTCATATAACAACAGACATAGGTCATTTCTATCTTTCAAAACACTAAAAATATATAATTGATTTCATGAACAAATTTCTTTAATACTTATACACCATAAATGCTACAAATTTTTAAATACTTGCACACATTTAATTAAGAGTGAAAACAATCTGGGCAAAATTGGTTTAAAGCTCTAAAGCCTGTTAAAATGATTAACATACATGCTACTTGCAGGTATCTTTTACTAAAAGCCATAAAATTGGTAAATTAATGCTACCTACCTGTTACAAACCCATTCAGATCGAAATGCAAGATATATTAAGTGAACTTAAAGGATTAGAAAAAGCTCTTCACCAAATTGTTAGCATTATATAACTTGCTAATTGCAATTACAGTATTATTTCTCATAGTGCTACGGTGCAGGATTCTATAGGAAGTCGAAAATTGAAAAATTTCTCCCTTCTTTTGTTTTATAAAGTAGGGCAACTAACTTTTTGACTGACACTTTTATAATAAAATTTCACTATACCCCAGATGAAAACATTTTCTAGCAAGATGGCACACCTCAGTCAATGTGTACATATAATTGCCTAGACGAGCATTTCTCCACCAGATACTCGTCTAGGCATAGGTTGGGGTGGTTCAAATCCTTGGCTCCTCAATCTCCAGATTTAACCCCCCTTGTACTTTTCACGTGGGGTTAAGTAAAATTTTGTGTGCACCAATGCCTTTTACTGATTTGCAGTGCAGTGCAGTGTATCACAGCTGCTATTCGATCCACAACTCCTCGTATGCTAGCAAAAACATGTTGTGAAAGTAAGGCTTTGTCATTCGCTATGTGCAACCAAGTGATCTCACACCGAAATTAATTAATTTTTGTAATTCTATTGTAAATTAGTGAAGACATGCTGTCTCTATACCTACTAGTTTTTTGTTTTACATAATTTTGTAATGCACCAGGGATGAGATTGGAAAAAAACCAAAAAAGCTGAAAATAGAAATCTGAAAAATTTACGCGTGAAATACGTTTTAAGTAACTTAAGCATTTAAGCCCGAAAAATTATTATATACAAATATATATATGTTTGTGAGTGGGTAATTGTTTAATTACATGCAGGGCTAAATTCAGCAAATGAAAAAAATAAAGGAGACTTAAAAATTACATATGACAAAAAAGGAATACCAAATTAACAATGAAATACTAATCATACTTGCAACTGTTATTTAGTCAACTAATCTGCAGCTACAATAATAGTAAAAAATGAAAAAAAAAAAAAAAAAAAAACCTTACTTTTAAAAATAAAATTTTGAATGTAAATGAAATTTTTTAAAAATTTATGACAGTAAGCAATTAGTTACAATCTACTTGGTTTTCAACAAATTTTTCACTTTAAAATGCAGATTATTTTGAAGAAAAAAAAAAGAATTTTCAATCACAAGGGTCTTTTCTCTCAGCATTTCTTGCAAAAGGAGGCGTGGATATCTCTTAATTTTTTTAAGAACACGGATTCCAAGATCATTGTAAGAAAAAAATGGGGAAAAGCGGATTTTTCGGCGGAAAGCGGATTTCGGGAAAAAAGAAAACGTGGAATTTTCTGTGAAAAAACGGGAATTTTTTATTTCAAGAAAATAAAAAAAGCGGAAATCCGCCAAAAAGCGAAAAAATCTCATCCCTGAATGCACCCAATAATTCTGGGACACTCTGTGTACATTATAAGAGACTCGATCTGGCTTAAATAAAATGATGTTTATAACTCTTACTTTTAAAGACAAAACTAGCAGGGCATAGCTGCAAATTTTGACGCACGAGGTGAACCTGCAACATGCCGTCCTTCATTTACAGGTTCATGTGGGACTTATAAACCACAAAGAAATCTCTACTAATAATAAAGGAGAATGTGTGTGTCTGTGTGTTGGCACTCTACAGGGCAGACCACTGGACCTAGATCTATGAAATTTGGCACAAACATACTTTGGAGGGTGGGAATGTGCACCTCAGAGTAATTTTTAAAAAAAATTAATTAGAATTCTAATTAATTAAAAATTAAACGAAATTTCGACGCGATGGAGGCAGACATTTTCAATGGACATATGATCAGAAAGGGACCACAAATGATACATGAAAGTTGTGTGTCATTTGAATTATTGATTACTAAAAAGCCCAAATTCTGGCAAAAAAGGAACTTCAAATAATGCTAACAATTTGATAATACATTTCTATAATCCAGCAATGATGATGAAAAGCATAAATCTTACAAAACATACATAAGAAAAAAACGAACAGATAGCAAAAGTAGTGGTAACCAGTTAACCCTTTACAGTTCACTACAGTTACAGTTTCGTTTTGAATTACTAAATTTATTTCAAAAATGAGTATTATACATAAACCTGATCATAAATATGTAAAAGAAAAAAATTTGGCATTTTTTATTTATATATATATTTTTTTTTATTTTCAAGAAATGTGTGGTTTCACAGTGAAACCAATGAAAGGTAGCGGGCTATTTTTCCTCCGAATAAGTTATCATCGAAATTCAATTTAAATTAAGTAGTTAATTTATAAATATATGCGAGTATTAATGATATTCAACATTCATAAAATTCAATATTACTTTCGAGGATTCAATTTTTAAAAAAATATCAAATTGTGCAAAACCCTCATCATCTTGTTTCTCTTAGAGATCGAAAGCAATTTAGCTCTTCCAATGCCGATATCTTTGTGGATAATAACGGTATTGAACTGGAATTTTTATATAAGTTGGCCTATATATCTGGTTCTTTGAAGTTATGAAAGAAAAATTAAGCTATATGCAAGAACCCTCATCATTTTGTTTCTCTTACAGATCGAAAGCAATATAGCTCTTCCAATGCCGATATCTTTGTGAATACTAACGGTATTGAACTGGAATTTTTATATAAGTTGGCCTATATATCTGGCTCCGAAGTTATGAAAGAAAAATTAAGCTACGTTTCGCCCATGCGCAGCAAAAAAATGCTCAATGAGTGGTTTCACTGCGAAACCAATGAACGCAAAAGGGTTAAGTCTGTAGTACCACATTTTATCATGCATCAAGATTTTAAAAAGAAAAGAAAGGAAAAATGCACCTTGCTAACATGAGCAAAATGAAAGTACTGCTTGCAAAATTATTTGATATGGAATATCGAAAACGGTGCTAAAAGAGAAAGGGGTGACACCAAATAAAAAACAAGTATTCTAAACTTAACTGTTGGGCATGTGTATCCTCCTCTGAGGACCCCCTTTTGCTGCATGCATTTAAATAACAATGATTATTATCCAAGCAGCCTTTGCTCAGTTAATAATAATCACAGGTACACATTAAAAATTATCACAAATATTACTCACAATGATACACGAATAATCCATGATTTTTTCAAAATTTGAGGGTTGCAATTTTGGGCAACAAAGGTTATAATGTTTTGCAAGCATATGTACCAAATTTATAACACCTGAACCGAGCGATTAAAAAAGACAGCAGAAAATTAATGATTTTTCATAAACATTTGAATCTTTATGAGATGACAAATAGTGTTATCAAATAGGAGTGCAAACTAAAGATGAATGCAAAACTAAAAAACAAAAATGTTTTAAACATATTCAAGCATTAAACAGAAAAAAAAGAGTCAGAAATAGTTTTGCATACAGCAGACATGTAAAGAAAAATTAAATTATGCAATGAAACATTTTAAAATAAGAGGAAATGAAAGCAAACTTTTGTTACCCCTTTTCTCTGAATTTATTTAGTTAAAAACAGAATAATATCAATATAAACAATAACAAAATCTATAATATACCACAATAACTGAATCCAGATAATCGATCCAGATTTTCTCGCACTTTAATAAAAGGTTATTAATTTGAGAGGTAAATGCTCAAATAAAAAAAAGTTATAATTGAACTTTTGATTGATGAATAAAAGTTTCAAAAACCTATAAGAAAAGCTATCAAACATTAAGATAGCTCCATTGGGTCAGGTGTAATAAAAAAAAGTATATTTTGAAAATTTAATTTTGAACGAAATATTTGCAATTCCACCAAAAGACAGAAGAAAATATCTAGTAAAATTTATCAATCAATATCTGCATTATTTTTTGAAAATAACTTTTTTTAAAAAAAGCAATTGAAAAATCCTTTTAAATCTATAGTGCCCGTGTCCTATCTGTCTGAATTCACGAAATACATATAAAAGAAATCCTTTTCTAAAAATGTTCTACAAATTCAAATAGTTTCAGTATGGTTTTTATTAAGACATAAAGTGGTGAAAATTAAATTTCAAAATGCAAGACATATGAATGAACTTTGTGACTTTTTTTGTATGTGCCCGAATGAGAAGCCACGAACACTGATGTCTTTTCAAGAACCAATTGTCATAGAACTTTTTTTTTCATACATATGATCTTTCACACTGTATTCCATACAAAATATACTTGATTTTAAGATACTGAATATTGGTAGAGAACTTTAGAAGAAAAAGACCACCTTTATCATAAACAACACAATTATTCACTCTTAGTTTCTTTCTTTCTTTTTCTTAATTAATCAGACAAAATAAAATCATCCTCAGCCGTTTTCAATAAAAACCTTACATGTTATTTACACAAAGGGATGCCTGGCTTCATAACGAGAAAGATTTACACTAAAACTTGTTCAATATTTTCACTGTTTTTTATAATAATAACAGGGGTCGATCCAGGTTTTTCTTTTTAGGGGCCCATTTTTGTGGGGAAAAAATTATTTTTGTGAAAAATAAAAATATTTTTTTGAATTTTTTTTTATCATATAAAACCTTCAATTTTAGCAGTCATATTTCTATATTTTACGTTTAATATCAAAAGTGTTTCATTAAACCAAATATATACAGTAATTTGTTATAATACTGAAAAAAAAGATACTCGTATATATATATATTTTGTGCAATGCCTCATTCAAAAACTTTTAAAAAAGAAGCCAGATTAAAAAACGATTCTATTTTTGTAAATTTGAGTTTTTTGAAGACGTTGTTTTTATGAATTTGAATTTTGTGAAAGGGTCGTTTTTATGAAGTGGAATTTTGTGAAGGGGGCCGGAACACGGCCCCAATTTTTGCCTGGACTACCCATGAATAATGAATAGTTAATGCTTTCTATCTCTTGCTATTTTCAATGTCTAGCTCTGTAAAGGGAAATCCTTTGAATCATCTTTATAAGATTCGAATTATTCTGTACTGTAATACAAAGGTACAATAACTTGTAACAGCCAAACCATTCAGATGATCATTTGTTATTTTCCCTATGTAAATAGGTTTCCCTTCTGTTCTCTGTAATTATTGCATAGTTAGTTTTATAAAGAAATTTAAATTTAATTATCGTTCCTATCTACTTAATTACAGGGATAAGATTGGCAAAAAAGCAAAAAGACTGAAATCATACGTGAGCAAAAAATTTGTACCATAATTTATACGCAAAAGATGTTTTAAGAAGTAAAACATCAGAACATGCAACATGATGAAAATATTACACTATAATAATTAATAACTTATTTATAATTCAGTACATATAAATAAGAAAAAGAATATTAAATTATTATTAAATCATTCACATTAAAAGTTAACAAACAAGTTTAACACATCACCAGGTGCATCAGAAAATACAATTAGACATTAAAACATTTGCCACATGTACATCACTGCGATTCAACCTACACCCAACAGAAGTCTGAGAATTATATTTAAGAGCCTTTTGATAAAAGTTAGCTCAAAAAATAAATAAAAATATGGACAAATAACTTCTTTTGCCTCATGCAATTGTGTAAAGTGTATTAGCTCTTTATAAATTATAATAATGTATCATATACCGATTTCTGTTTTATTTCTTTTATTTTTATAAATGTTTGCAAAAGTAGCAGCACAATGAATTTGCACCTTATAAAGCAAGAGGTGTCGAGACAGATTCATTTAGCATTATTGCTATTTGAAACCCTTTGAAACATTTCCTTAATTGTTAAAGAAGTGGTTTTCTTCCGTTTTTTTAATTGTGTGGCTTTTGTTGGTAACAGATCTCCATTAACACACTTCACCCCTTGTTTTGGAGGCCTCCTATCTTTGACAGATTTTTCTTCAATAAAGGATGTGTTTGCATCATCTGAAAGCTTATTTTCAATAGAGGCTGAAGTTTTTCCGCAGTCTTCATTAGCATCTCTCTGTTTAATTATGTACTAGCATAGTTGTCGGGACTACATTATCTCTAGAATGCATAGGTAAATCATCTGTTTTATTCTGAGAAAAAAAATGTTTATGTCTTATTCTCTGTTTTTCTTATGCATTTGCACACAGCTTTTTAGCTACCTCTTTTGACAGGAGTTTCTTTTTTTTTTATGTAGTTTATTTATTTGTTTTTGTTCCCTTTTTTTTATTTCTTCATCTTGGTACGTCCTACAAGATGACCTTAAGTTTTCAACTAATTTTTTTTCAGCATGTTCATACAATTTTTTTTTTCTTTTTTGCAAAATATGCTACAGAGGTTTTGTTTTCTGCAAAAAGGTGGTATTTAATACTTTGAATGGCACTGAATGTTGGAATGTTCATCCTTGCAGAGCTTGCCGATATAATGTTGATTCATCAGTAGAAGATGATAGACCGGCTAGTTTCCTAGACGGTGGAGTTAAGCCGCACGGTCCAGCATATTTTCCCAGAATTTTCTTTCGAAAACGGAAGATAGGAAGGTTTCTTTTCTTTGTGTGAAAGCGGAATTTTCGGAAGAAAAAGGAAATTTTTGCGGTAATAAAATAAAATAAATAAAAAGTAAACAATAATAATAAAAAAAAAAAAAACGGAATTTTGAGAGAAAAAAGACAAAAAAGCGGAATTTCTTCAAAATAACAAAAAAAGCGAAAATTCGAGAAAAAGCAGAAGAATCTCATCCCTGAAGACAATCAGTGAAAACAGAGATATGTTAAAAAACTTGAATTTTGTTTATATTTTTTCTCAACTGATTTATATATAAAAGAATATTACAGAATTTAGATACTATTAGCACTACTCCTTTGGAAGTGGGGGAGAGGTCAACAGATACAAAATTAATCCAAAAGTAGGAACTCTTATTAAAAGGAACAACTGTCTGTAATCAAAACAAAAATACAGTAGAACCACGGAAATTCGAAATTCTGGATAATCCGAACAACTTTTAAAAAAAATTCTGAAACGTTTTTACTGAAAAATGAAAGGAAAATAACAATTACGAATCAGAAACAAAGCTAATGTTTATTCCTAACTTAGAAGAAGTATTCGAATACGTCTTTGAGAATGAATACTGAGCCTTAATGAGTAGAAACAAACTCGGATATTTTCTTTTTACCCTCAACTTGTTTGCCACTGTACCGTGCCACATGCTCTTTCCATATGCCTTCACAGAGCACCCAGAGTCAATACTCTACTGCATTTGGTATACCAAAAGTATTTTACTGAATTTGCAGGATAATCCAAGCAGAGATCGGCCCCAATTAGTTCGGATTCCCGAGGATCTACTGTACATGCGATTTCAACACACTTTTATGTTCGAATAGTTCATATAAATTCTATAACATGCATTAAAAACACTTTGATAGAAAAAGACAATGACCAGATGGGATCATCAGTGTATAAATAATGAATGAGTCTTGTGTGAATTACCAACAGGTTTTCTATGAACATCCATGGCACTGCAATATAATTCTTCACAATTAAGCTGATAATAAAAGTTTTTGCACCTTTTCTTTAAGTTGCTTCATTGCTCCACTGTTTGATTTAATAAAGGAGGATTATGCTTTAAATGACATGCATCACTATTGTTTGGGGGAACAGCGAGTTCACGGACGAGTTGCTGCCAAATAAATAAGCAGGGACTCGCCACCCTTGTGGGTATATTAATGGTGGCATGGCTCTTAAGGCCCATCTTTGATGACAAGTTGTACCCTGGTAAATCGGAGGGTTGTTGCATGAGCCGCTCATATTGGGAGGTCACAGTGCCCAATGATGTTATGGCGGCTGGTCATTCAAGTTTCCCCAAATGCTTAGGCAGGGTGGGGGTGACGACTTTTAGTGATTAGCCCCCCACACACACACATTTCCACTTTTTAAAAAACATTAACTTCACTGTGCGTTAATATGCTGTGTAAAACAAAATTGTTAGATAAATTCTGAATTTATAAAATTCAATGCATGGAAAAATATGAGATGCGTGCACAAACCTTCCACCAAAATCGACGTAGAATAGCCTCTGCAATACTTCATAGGTGAGTAACGTGAAGCCAAACTGAGGTGCTGATCTGAACACTCGAGCTGGAATGCAGAAATGAAAGCGATTCAAATGATGTGCAGAATCAATGTTTCAAAACAATGATTCACATTTCATCACAATTTTAATAATAAAAAGTAAAATTAAAAAACGAATCGAATATTATTAACAGTTGTTTTTCTGAGGAATAAAGGCTATTATTTTACATGGAATATTTATGAACAACTTCACTTCCATTAACAGAGTAATCTGTTTCAGCCATTTTTGTGCGTTCTCAGCTTGGGGTTAAGTTGGATACTTTTACTTTGGTGAATGTTATATTACCATGACTGCATTTTTTGCCCAATGGCTAATAGTTTTTATTCTTTAAATCTTTTTTGAAGATAAAATTATTGGCGTATTTATTGTGATATTTAAAAAATACATTTGTGAGTAGTCCTTCTTTACTGTGGTTTACCTTTTGGGTCACAAGAGATTTTTTGTTTTGACGAAAGTCAGGCCTCTTACAGAAAATGATTCAATTTTTAGAATCCCTACCTGCAGGCGACCCTTGATGAAGTCTGATAGGTGGGATTCTATTCTACTTTTTAAAGTAATACTTCTTATTAAGGTTGCTTAGTTTTTCTTTTTCTTATAAAATGCTCGCCTGAACTGAATATATTAATTTTAAAACTGCAACACAAGGAAGTTTCCATGGTATTGTGAGAATCCACAACTTTTCTTGCATAATCTGCAAATTATAAATTTTTTTCTAAATTACTCCTCAGTAGCATCTTTTGAATAGCATATTTCCTGAAAAACTAAACAAAAAGTTAGGAATCTCAGAATTGTATTTGCTACTAAACACTACAAGAACAAAATTTTGCCATTTTAAACTAACTTTTTACAGTGTATAGAGTATGGTCACCTCACCACCATGTAGCTGGAAAAACTATTCAGCTCTTAATCAGAAGATTTAACAAACTTTGTTTTAGTCTTAACTACATTTTGCAGTTTCAATTGATATTTTAGTTTCCTGTATTCAGTGGCGGTTTTTCGCACAGGCGTTAGAGGCGTTCGCCTCGTGCCTCGAGAATCCAAGGGGCCTCAAAGCACATTCGATGTAGTGCTAAACTGACGGGAATTTGCGAAATTGGGTGAGGGTACGGGGCCTCAAAATCTATTCGACGTATATTGCAGTACTGTACCGACGGAAAATTTGCGACATTGGATGGGGGTAGGGGGCCTCAAAATCTATTCGACGTTTATCGAAGAGCTAAGCTGACGGCGAATTTGCGACATTGGGTAGGGGAGGGGGTCTCAAGTCAGTTTTGCGCCTGTGGCTTCATATTGACAAAATCCGCCACTGCCTGTATTGTGTTCTTATGAAGTGTATGTGCTAGTTGCTATCGAGGAATCTACCGAATTCCTTAAGCTTCAAAATTATACCTTACAAAGTATATCCTAACATAATAAAAGAAACATCACTGCAAGGCTTGAATTTTTAAAAAAATGAACTTTATTCTTTAACACCTACTAAACTACAAAATCTGTTGCCATACTCTAAAAGATACAATCATTAAAAGTTATTGTTAAACAAGCTCCAGAGTGTCGGCTTATATTTATTAATAGCTTTAAAAGGATGCAATTCACCGCACAATCTGCATTGAAGATGCTGTTTTCGGTGAACTTGCAGCATTTATTGCACTTTTAGTGATTTTTCTACTTGTTTTAGAAACTGCTTAAGTAAGTGGTTTTGGTAAAAGCATTTATTACAGTATTAATAATGTCAAGAAACAATATACAGTGAAATAAAAAATTTCAAATCGATAAAAACCCGGCCTTAACAACAACAAAAAAGGAAAGACAATGGCGTGAAACTCACCAGGTCCTCCTTTCCAGAAGGCCGCCCCTCCCTCCTCCCTCCAAATCTTCCTGCACGCATCGAGGACTCCCGAGTAGGTCGTCTGTCCCTCTCGAGCGGCCACCTGCAATCGCGTTTTGATGACATCAGCCGGTGTTACTAAATAGGCAGCCGGCACACCTACAAAGAAGCAATTCATTAGTACGGAAAAATAATAACTGGAACTATGAATTAATTTGTTAATTCCCAAATTAATTTAATGTATATATATATATATTATAGACAAAATATTTTAAAAAATGAGTAGAAAATCATTTTTAAAAACTTTGTTTTTAAATAGATTTTTAAATTATTGCAAAATATCAAAAAATAAAAATTACTTTCTAATTCCTTGCATTATCTCAAAAATGAAACAAAGGAAAAACACAAAATTTTAAAATGAAGACTTCAAAACCTGGCAAACAGGTGGTATATGCTAGTTGAAAATTATTTTGCAATTCGGGAATACCTATTTGACTTGCCAGAAAACAAAAAGAAGAGAAAAAAAGAAACAAAGGAATGCATCGAGTTCAGCCAAGGTAGTGAAATGCAACTGTCCTGTAAGCAGGACACTGGGCATACATGGGTCAATTAAATCCCCAAGTGTCTACGACTATACGAAAAGCTCATCACGTTCAATTTTTCCCAATAGATTTAATCACGTGTTGATTGATGCCTGCATGGGAATATGCGTCCCGCTAAATTCATCTATTTTTAAATGCATTTTTTAAGGTTGGCATAATTTTTTGCCAAATTTTTCGATGAAACGAAAGCCTGGATGTTCCAATTTCTTATCTCAAACCATAACAAATTGTCTTGACTTGGTAATTAATTATTAATTAATAAAATTAATTAACAAAAAATAATGTCATCCGATAAGCTAAATGAATTTCTTTTCTTAAATTAATCTCAATACCAAAGTTATTTTATTATACCACTACTAGAAAAAAAATGGCCTTGTAAAGGGTTAAAACCATTTCCTTTGAGTTTAGTGCAACCCCTCAACGCTAATAGGTGGTTGCTGTTTTTATGCCCACTATTGACTTAGTCCAGAGGTTTCCAACCTGTGGTACATGTACCCTTGGGGTATGCAAAGGGACAGTTTGGGTACGTGAACTCAAAGTTGGTAATGGCGGATACTAGAAAATATAGGGGATTAAAAATGCTAGAGAACTTTTGTTCCCCAAGTTCATGTGGAAAGTAAAAGTGAAAACTGTGCAAGTCCTAAGCCTACCCTCAAAATAATGCGAAATTATTGCAATACTGGTTTCATTTGCTTTGGCGTTGAACTAATACTTTTGTAAAAATGGTATAAAATGTAAAATCAAAAATAAGTCCTGAAAATTCTATTAATTTGAGTCATTTGACCCTTAAGCTTACCTAGGCACTTAACATTATTGATAAAAACTACTTTGCATAGACGGATGGTTGGAGGGGGGATATGGCAGTAGGGGTTTACAAAAATAAAAAGACTAATCAAGGGGTATGAAAAAAATTTAAAAAAAAAACTAATCAAGGGGTACGCAAAAATAAAAAAAAAATAATCAAGGGGTATGCAAAAATAAAGACTAATCATCAAGGGGTATGCAAAAATAAAGACTAATCATCAAGGGGTATGCAAAAATAAAAAGACTAATCAAGGGGTATGAAAAAATAAAAAAGACTAATCAAGGGGTACGCAAAAATAAAAAGACAAATCAAGGGGTTACACAAGGGGGAAAAGGTTGGGAAACTCTTACTTAGTCAGTTAGTTACTAGAATTTCCTGTAAACAGTTCTGTTGCTCGGATGTTCTTCATTTTCAAAGTATCCAACCCAATAAACTTCATTATTGAGAGATAACCAGCTTATTCATTTTGAGAACTAAAATTCTCCACATTGAAATGCAGTCTGCTTATTTAAACATGAGCCTATATCAATGTATGGCAAATCTATTTAATTTTTTTTTTCTTTTAAAGTGGAACAAATTCTATTTTAATTAATTTTAGTAATTTTAAAGCTCACGAATGTTAAACTCACACATTTTGAATTTTAAAGTATTAGGGGAACCAGAAAGTAATGCTGTATTTGTGCATATCAATATTTGTTTAACCCTTTATAAGGCCATTTTTTTTTTAGTAGTGGCATAATAAAATAACTTTGGGATTGAGAGTAATTTAAGAAAAGAAATTCATTTAGCTTATTGGATGACATTTTGTTAACCAAATTTATTAATTAATAATTAATTACCAAGTCAAGACACTTCGTTATGGTTTGAGATAAGAAACTGGAACATCCAGGTTTTCATTTCACTGAAAAATTTGTCAAGAACTTATGCCAACCTTAAAAAATGCATTTAAAAATGGATGAATTTGGCAGGAAATATGTTGCGACAGCCTTAGAAAAGGTTGATACAATCAGTTGATTGTGTGGATCAAAGTTGTACAGGGTACTTTTGCAAGTAAAATCTACTTTTGATTTGTTTTACAGGTAAATGTCATTTTTATAACATCCAAACTAGAAGAATTGCTTAATCGATACTGCATGCTATTCCAGTTTCAGAACTACAGTGATGAAACCAGTAGTGGCAATTGGGACAGAAGGGGGGGGGGG
>BGPR01015592.1:4320-16338 GCA_013235015.1 Araneus ventricosus
TTAAAAAATACCAAAAACATGCTTACGTAATATTTGAACGGCCCCTTATTACGATGAATACTTCATAGCTTTCATAATAAATTAATAAGAAACTATTTCAATGCCGTTTTGATTTGTTTTCGAGGTTGAACTAATACTATTATAATAAATGGAATAAAACGTAAAATCAAAAATAACTCCTACAAACGCTCTTATATTAATCCGAGTCGTTTCACTTTGACTCCTCCCTCGTCCCATAATATAAATAAAAACTCCTTTACGCGGAAGTATGGTTGGGGGAGGGATACGACAGTATGGGGTACTCAAAAATAAAAACTATCAAGGGACGAGGGAGGAGGAAAAAAAAAAAAAAGGTAGGAAACCGCTGCTCTAAACAGCCTTTAGATGATTTACTACAGGTAGAGTAAATTTAGAGGCAGCGATAGGTGTATCAGTAAGAAAGAAATGTTGCTATCAGTCAGTCAGGGCAAAAGTTAAGAAATTGAAAATCTATACTTATAAAAGGCAATGTTTGTGTGCGTGTGTGTGTGTCTGCGATGTCCAGACGAATCTATCGCACTTACAGCCATGGAATTTGGCACACAGGTAGTCGTAATGGTGACTCAATGCACCTCGAAGCCGAAATTTTAAAATTTAATCTAGAAAATTTTTTATTTAATATTTTGTGTTGTTTTGGGTGATTTTTCGCACTCATTTCTTGACTTGAGCACAATTTTATAATTATATGAAAGATGAAAATTATAAAATTAAAAAGGTTAAATCAATTTAAAAATATGACTGGGCTGAAAATGATCAGCCTTGCATCTTCTTTATTAAACTACGTGTTCATTTTATTAGATTGCTTAAACTTTATTGATTTTTTTTATCAGAATAAAATAAACCATTACCTACCCACTCTTTCATGTTTTATTAATTTAGCACTTAAACATCCCATACCAATGTTTGGCGATTATGGCAACCCTAGTTATACGTCTTTTCTCCCGTTCTAAAATGTGAAAAATTCCTCCTTTCTGGTATGTGAACGGTGATAAAAAATACCACGTCTTCGAAATTATTCACAATTGATGAATTAATAGAAGATAAATTGTCTGGTACTAATTTAAGCTACGATTATGAACTTATTCCAACTTTCTTTAAAGACGCAATGGACACATTGAAAAACTTCGAACTTATTTCTCTTGTCGAAAGAAGAGTGAAAAAACATTCAAAGAACTTAATTCGATTCATAATGATGTACTTGTTACTCACAATCAATCAGCGTGTCGGATGAGGTTAAAGATTTTTTTAAAAAATTATACGCCCACCTCAGTGGCGAATCCAAGATTTGAGTCTCGGGGGAGGGGGCTGAGGTAAAAAAAAAATTTGTATCATCGTGACGAATGTCAAACCTCATGGCTTAAGTAAACCAAAACACACCAACTTTACAGATTTTACTCACCTGACGATAAGAACCATAAAGAACGATAATTACTTTCGATAATTTAATACAAAATACAATGAAACAACTAGCCAAAAAATGTCTTCGTCCGCGTTAACGCTACAAGTGGAATGACTAGAAAAGTAGGAAAATTTTCGAGCCTGTCAAGCCAAAAAGCAATGCTGTCACGTTTTTATTATTTTTTAAAAGAGAAATTAAGAACAGTTATAGTGGTTTTAAATAAAATCAAGAATTTTAGTTTAGCTCTGGGGGCTGCCGCCCGATGGCGCCCGCCCCGGGGGGGGGGGGGGGGGGGGGGGGGGGGGACACTAATCGCATAAGATATGTATAATTAATATTCAAGATATGCAACAAAGGTATGATTTTTCTCACTTTTGTGATAAATATTTAATTTTAAAATTTAATTATGGTTTTCTATACCATATTAATACTAACTTTAAAATTATTACTTTCAAATTAATTTGCAGTAGTAGTATTAAATTTGTAATAATCATCAAAGTTGTTTGGTAAAATTTTGATCATACGTCTTTTCGTTTATACGTTGTTTTACGTCAGTCCCTTGAAAGACGTGGAAACGGTGCTTTATTGTATTTTAATTCCCCTCCCCCCTCAAAAAAAAGAATAGTATGGGAGAAGGAGAGGGCCATCCCGGGGCGAATCCAGGGGGGGGGCGATGGGGCCACCCCCCCCCCCCCCCAAAGCCAAGCCAGAATTCTTGATTTATTTAAAATCATTACAACTGTTTTTTCTTAATTTCCCTCTTTTAAAAAATAATAAAAACGTTTCAACATTACTTTCTGGCTTGACAGGCTCGAAAATTTTGCTACTTTTCTAGTCATTCCACTTGTACTTGTAGCTTCGACGCTGTCGAGGACATTTTTTTGGCTAGTTATTTCA
Organism: Araneus ventricosus; assembly: GCA_013235015.1. Classification (NCBI taxonomy): domain Eukaryota; kingdom Metazoa; phylum Arthropoda; class Arachnida; order Araneae; family Araneidae; genus Araneus; species Araneus ventricosus. The sequence continues at coordinate 6,656 of BGPR01015592.1, forward strand.
TTGTAATTTTTATTAAATTATAGAAAGTATTGTATTGTTTTTTAAGATTCTTATTGTCAGGTGAGTCAAGTGTGTAAAGTTAAAGAATTTTGGCTTACTTTAGCCTTGATTTTTGACATTCATCACCACCGAAAAAATTTTTTTTTCCCCCCCAACCCCCCCCCCCCAAACCCGAATCCTAGATTCGCCACTGGTGCCATCAAAATCATTAAAACTTAGTTCTAATTCTTAGTGTACAAAATTAGTATGTTCGACTTGCTCAACGTCGCGGCAAATAGAAAAACAATAACTTTGATTGATGAACGGTTTCAAAACTATGCTCTTGTATTGTGAGTATAAAGGTAAGCCTAAACGCAGATGGTGCACCTAGAAGAATAGGCACACTGATTCGGCTATATATTACGGAAAAACCAGATTATGCGGATTGTTATACGTATCAATAACGTCGTTCTTCAATATGGTTTTCATGATGCTTGCGTCATACTGATTTTTCCAATAACAACATTAAAAATGGAATCCAACTTTATGTTTCTTGAGAAATCGAGCGAGACTGGGCAGCAATGATGTTAGTGTTAATAATTTCAAAAATTTCTATCAGTCGATATGTTCGAGTAGATTTACGAAAGTCTTCATAAGGATGCTATTTCTTTTTGAAAATTTCAACATGTGGATAATACAAAAAATATATATATAGAAAGAACAAAAAACATCAATGTAACAAATTTTGGGCATTAGGAAGGGATGTGTGAAACAAGATCAAGAAACAAGATAAACTTGAAACAAGATCAAATGACAGGTCATAAATAAATTTTTTTGCAAGTACAATGTAATTTACATATGCGTAAAAAATGTAATGGTATATTATATGAAGAATTCCAAAATGTACATATGCGTAAAAAATGTGGTAACAGTATATTATATGAAGAATTCCAAAATGTGCAAAGTTCTTACCCAATAGTGTGCTGGCTCTCCACTGAAAACAAGAAGGCAGTGATGAAACTATGGACATTCTGAACGCAAGGGTTCCAGTTTTCGTCACCTTCGTGTTCCAGATCTCCGTGTGCGAGGGCTATGAGCCACCAGAGCACCGCGAAGAAGATCCAACTGCCGAAGAACCCCATCGCGAACACCAAAAGATTCCACCTCCACTGAATGTCCACCATGGTGGTGAAGATGTCCTGCAGGTAGCGCTGGCTGCGCTTGGAAACGTTCTCGCGAGTAATGTTCACTGCACCATTCTTCAGGATCACCCTCTTCCGCTGCCTCCCGTGCAAAATGCGGGGGTGGCGGAATCTGGGCGACAGGTGTTCCCTCTCCTTGGAATACCCGTTAAGGCACATGTTGCGCGGGACGGTGGAACATTTCGAGAGAGTTCCATTGGAACTCAAGACGCCGTTCTCGGTTGGCGTCGGCGAATCGTTTTCAATGTCCAGTTTGTGGTCCTTGCCTGGCAGCAGTTGCCATACCACACTGTTTTCAGGGTCAGTCATACATTTCATTTTGGCCGTAGATGACCCAGGTACACTGATAAAAAGTTTTAAGAGGAAGAATTCCGTAAAGGAATCGGTAAAGCTGTGCTTCAGTTGAGCAAAGAGTAGGATTCCACAAAGAGTTCTGTTCAATTCAGTCGAAGAGAGCTACTTTTGGAATGCAGATGGGGATGATGAATGATGCGTGCTGCCTTCAATCTTTGGGATGCATGCTCCTAATATCAAGTGGGTTCATCGGAAGTGATTGAGGTCTGGAGCTGAAATGAGAATAAAATATACAAAATTAATGCAACAGAAGTTATTCAAGACATAACATACGATCATAAATTGTTCCAAAAGATTTTTCAACAAAATGAAATCCGGCATTCATGGAAAAATAAATCTCCGTACTTTAAGTTAGTTACATCTGTTTCGCGCATTTTTATCTTTTTCATTAAAGGTATTTTTAAGGAATTATAACAAAACTTTAGAAGCACTCTGAGTAGTGTGTTAGAAAATTAAGAAGTTTCTTACTGAACGCAATCATCTCAAAAACATATACTCAAAAGCAACCAAACTGCATATCCTTTTTTTTAAAAAAAATAAATACATGTAATTTACACACAAAGCTAGAATGAAAAGAACATCCTAATATACATCATTATTTTTCTTAACTAACTAAAAACAAGATTCTGATTACTGTAACCGATATGAAAACGGGACACGATTGTTTACTTTGTTCTGTCACTTAGATTCACCCGAAAAAGCAGATATCTTTGAAGTAGCGTATTCTAAAGGGAAAAAAATGATGAAATATCCTGCTTGAAAAATATAATGAATACTAATTAACATAATAAAGACATTATTATTAGAAATGTCGGCAAAGAAAATGGGAACCATAATGCCTTTTAAGTCTAGATATAAAAAATCAGCTTTTGATTTAGAATTTACAGAAACAAAAGTTTAAAAAACATTTTTGAAAATTTAAAGAATAAAATTACATTTTGCTGATTATATAGCATTAAAATATTAATGCTTTTATTTCAGTAATTTTCTATTTTCTGGAAAAAGCGGAATTCCTGACGAAACGAAAATGCTAACATTTTTGACATGTTGAATAAACAAACAACGGTAAAAAATATTTGTATTTAATACACAACAGACATAGAATATTTTATGTAATACAGACACAGAGATACCGTTTTTTTATTTTTATTCTTTTTTAAAATTTTTTGTTTGTAATCTTCGCAATTTTCTTTTCAAAGAACCGCGATTAATTTTACCAGATATTTCTTTTCTTGTACATATATTCTATGGCATAAAACACTAAATGCCAAATTGTGCAATAGATTCGCTCTTTTTTCAATTATTGAAAACCTGCTTTCACCAGTCTTACTTTTGAATAAAAATAAATATTATCACATCAAACTCTGTAATCACGACTATCACCAGTAAGGGATTTCTTGATGATGTATCACCAAAACAACCTTGAGACGATGTTTCTTGAAACTCATGCATCTGGTTTACAACAATTTGATCCTTTTATAAAGCACTAAAAGCCTGAAGGGACTCTAGAAATAAAATTACATTGGCTGCCACTGTGAAGATGTAGATAATGAATATTCCAAGAACTCTATCACGTGAACTAACATGCTCAATTGTTTCGAAAAAAGTCAAAATTCTCACGAAGCGTCGATCACGAAACAAGTAGCGTTCGATTTTTCCAGGGATTTTGCAACTGTTAAGGGTGTTGCAGTTGATTGAGCAATTTGCTGATCACCTCCTCAGAGATACTAATTGGCGAAAGGATGGATTTACGATAATTAATGAGACCTTTAGAGATAACGCTTACTTTTTGTTGGTAAACCTTGAGTCTAGCAAGGGTGGAATCAATTTTAGATTCTGTCCCGCAGAAGAGATAAAGCACAGAGCAGCAGAATGCATAAAAGAAATGAATGAGTATCATTTCCGGTCAAGCGTTTCCGTTTTGATAAGAGAAGTTCAAGGGAAAACACAAACTTGAGAAAAACAACTGCGCGAAGTCAGCACGCTCGGCCACGAAAAGACACGATTCCATCTTCAATTTTACAAAAAAACAAACACAAAAAAAAAGATTTTTTATTGAAAATTAATTTTAAATAAAGTGACCACCCGGCCCAGACTATCCGGGATAGTCCCGATTTTCAATTGTTTAGCAGACCCAAATTTGTCTAAAACTGAGCTATCCATATTAGATTATCCCGCTTTTTACACATCAATAAATAGTTTGTATTTTCAAAAAATTGCTTCTAAAGAAGTTTACTTTCTTTTTCCCAACTTTCACTACACACTGAATATGATCATTCTACTTTGACCAATACACATGGATCGGTTTGGTGGAAAAATAGTAAAATATAAGAAATGTATCACAATACATCTTGCATAATAACCTTTTCTGAAATTTTTAAAGAAGTAATAATTTCATTGCTTCTTTATTTCTTTTTATTATTTTATTTATTTATCGGATTTTATCCAATACTCCATGCCCCTGAGCTAATGCCCACTGTCCAGAACTCAAAAAATTTGGTTACTTTATTTACAAGTGTCCCAATATTTTATGTAAATATATAATGTTGACGAATTTCATGGGGTAGATAGCAATTAAACCTAGATAATTTGCACTTTTCCTGGATAAGAGTTACAGTACCAAAGTTCAACTTGCATCATGTCTTTTGGAGGCTGTAATATTGAAACCAAGATAGAACAAGAAAATGTTCATATCATTCATTAGTTCTGCTGTGATAAAAACAGAATTTTAACCCCTTCTTGGCCGGAGTAGCGCGTCATACGTTCGGCTTTTTCGTGCTCGTACGGTCGGAGTCGCATGTCATGCGACGAAGAGCAAAATTGCATTGCTGAAATTGAATTCGTCGCCACTTGCGTGTCTTGTCGATTTTGACAATGTAAGCAATAAAATAATCGGTACTAAATGATTTAATCGTGGTTTTTAGATTCTGATGGTCAAGAAAGATTGTAAAGCTGTTTTCATGGTAAGACTGTAAAACCATTTTAAAAGACTTTTTTTTTACATATCATTAGTAATTCTTTTCATGCAGATATTTTTATTAAATAACTCAATAGATTTGAAAAATATATTATCAGAGAGAGAGAGTATTTTGTTTTAATTTAAAACTTGGGTGCATTGCAAGGGAAATTGGAGATGATCAGTGAACAGGTTATCACATGCATGACCACCAGTAGGTCAAGCAAAAACTGCTTACTCACAGAAATATTTTGCATTTTCGAATTCAGGATAGAACAAATATTAATTTTCAGCAATTAAAAAAAAATGATTTTTTGGGGTTGGAAATTCTTTAAAAAAAAATACGACCACGAAGGGGTTAAAGAAATTATTTTAATTCACCAAGGTCTAGCGCAGTACAGTCAGAGACGGTTATTGCACCGTAAAACCAGCACCAAACCAACCAAGCACAGTGCAAAGTACGACCTTATTTATCAGTTAGTAAATCTACGTAAGTTTATCTAATTCGTGTGAGACTCTGTAGTCTATACTTACAAAAGGCAATGTTTGTGTGTGTGTGCGTCCGTGCAAAGTCCAGACGAATCTATCGCACTTACAGCCTTGAAATTTGGTACTCAGGTAGTCTTAATCTTGACTCAATGTACCTCGAAGCCAGAATTTTAAAATTTAATCTAGAAAATTTTTTATTTAATGTTTTGTGTTGTTTTGGATCATTTTCGGGACGTTTATGGCTGTAGTATCTTTTCTAATGATAGTTGAAAAACAATCAATGCACCATCGGATAGAAAGAACAATTTTCGTTCTAATGAAGTTTGTTATGAATTTTTAACTTATTTTTCTGAATTTTGAGAACTTTTTAAATAATAGTCACTTTTATGGTAATTTTTTATAAGGATTTTTTCAAATTCTAGCATCTGACGTTCTAACAACTCTATAATTTTCATTTTTTCGGCTTATAACTGGAACGTTTCTATCGGATTCAGAACAAGAACGGTTAAAGCATCTTATTCCGTTTTTTTTTAAATAAATTTTTCGCTGATCAGTTCAAACAGTTTTTTTGCTAGCGAGATTTGACAGCGAGAGTTTCTACGGACGATCCCAGAATGCATTGTTGCAATTTCATCGGCTGGTGGTGACCTTCCTCGCAGGAGGTGTGACGTCATTACATTCGTGTCATTGTGGAAAATCAATAATGTGTATCTTTTGTTTTGATTTTGTTTTCAAAACTTTTTCATGTCATTGTGGGCATTTCCCCCCCATTTTGTTGAAGTCCTGATTCCACGGGCAACACCGTGCCCGTCTAAGATAAAGACGAAATAAAATGTTTAATATCCCTTTCTGTAACAAATTTCCAAAGCCATCATTACCCGCCTTCCGAGATATCGACATAGTTGCGTCGTCAATGAATTTTCCGCAGGAGCGGGATTGTCGCTACAAGGAAGTCGGGGCTTAGCAACTCGCTAATCTGCTGACCACGGGGAGTCTTCCAATGATTAAAAAAGGAGAAATCAAGGAAGTGGTTCTCACTAATCCAGGAAGGAACTGCAAAAATTTATTTTTGGGCGGCAAACTGAAGGATTTGCAAGTAAATAATGTTAGAAACTTCTCGAAAATTTCTAAGCTTATTTACCAGTGTAAGGTATTAATGTGTAAGTTCAATATGCATGCGTATGGTTTGATGCTTCTTTTCTATACGACTCATTCCGTCATTCTCGCTATTAATGTTTTTTACACTTTTCCGGAACATGCCTTAATAGCTCGAGAAAAATTTCATACACTCTTCTTTTTCATAATTGCGAAAAGTAGAGGTAATTCATGCTCGTGTGATAAATGTCAAACACGCCACGACAACTTGAATTTGAAATCCACTGTGCAATTTGCAGTACGTGACGTAACTACACAGTGCAAGAACAGTTTTATGCTATAAGGCATGCGCAGTTTCTTTTGCCATGTGACCAACAATTTATGATATGTAATTCTTAAACCATCCCCCGAGGCGAGCGAACGATGCTCAAGTTTCCATTAAACACATCTTTTAGTTGTACAGCACTGTAAAGTGGAAGTAAATGAATAAGCACATGGAAAATATTAGGTTGAATAAATAAGCTGATTGGTTCATCAAACTAGCGACCTCGTTACGAAGCTATATTAGGGTGAAGCTTCGTAACGTTAAAGAATTCCATTTTTTATCAAATTAATAGAATAAATAGCATTTGTAATAACCATTCTAATTTTGTTAAAGCTTTAGATAATCTAAAGAATATTCTTAAAGATAACGGATTCCCAGATTCTTTCCTTCATGTTAATAGTTTTTTTCAAATGAGTATAAAAAGGTTTATAATTTTTTTATTAATAGTTTATTTTAATTTTATTTGTTATAACTGTTTAAATATTAGCCTTTTTTCTTCTGATTAATTAGTTAGAATTTTTCTTCATAGATGGAGTTAGGTTTGCTAGCTTCCAGAACTTTTTACTCCCTTTGTCCTTGTACGTCTGGCGTCTCTTGTCTTCATCATAATTTCGGCAGAGAGGGTAAATTATTTTACACACTCTAGAATCTTTTGGATTTTTATTAAGGATTTTTTGCCTCTTGATTTTTTCAAAAAGTTCCTTTTATTGAGGTTGGACAAAATTCAGGCCACAAAGGGTATATTTTTGATTTATAATCTTACCCTTGACAGAAAATTTTGTCCATTTTAGAACTTCAATGGCGAGTAGGCTTTGAAAAAGTTCGTCACGCAGGTTCTCATTCATTCCTTCCATTTTGAAAATTTTTCTTTTACATTCTAAATTATATTTTATGCTTTTTAATATTAATCATTGTAATTTTTGTTGATGCAATCACTTGATTCTTTTGCGTTGAGCACGCAAAAAGGTGTATTGTTATCGTTATTGTTTAAATCTTCTGTTTCTTATTTATACTTTTTCCTTTTGTTTTATATTTATATTATTCGTAACGTGGCACTTCATTTTGAGCTATGGTCAGATGACAAAGACGATATCTCAGCTGATGAGAGTTTGATCTCCTACACTATATCAGCAGGAAATATCAACGTTTAACCCCGATGAATGTAGCGCGTGCCAGTGGCGTAGCTGGTGGGCAAGGGGCAGCGGTGTAGTCGCAAATTAAGGAGTGCTCTAACCTGGGTGACAAAATTCGCGCTGTTTTAAGGATGTTTTCGCAATTATTTATTTATTTATTTATTCGAGAAAAAAACAGTGCCGGAACGGCGTTCCGGTGAGTACCGGCTCCACTACACCCCTGGCAAGGGGATTATAGATGCCTCGGGCATCGGTCGATAGGAACGCTGGAAAGATAATATTTTTTCGTATACTTTATATTTTTAAAAGCAAAAGTCGATGAATGAGAAAGGGGTGTGGGTGAAAAGTGAATACCATGCCCCGGGCGCTATTTACCTTCGCTACGCCACTAAAATGCATCAGTTTCCCTCACGCAGCATATATTTGGCGGAATCGACTGCTATCCACCGGGTTCCAATGATACTCTGGCGTTTTAATGATTAAGCATCAGCTGTTAAATTTTGAAAAGTCATTAAGTTAAAAGTGGTTTGAAAAAACACTTTTGAAACGCATTTCAAATCAAATTATCCTCACATTTAATCCTTTGCCCTACGTTTTTATTCAACCCTTTAGCGTTCAATGGTTTCGCAATGAAACCACACACACTGAGCATTTTTTTACTGCGCATGGGCGAAACGTAGAGTAAATTTTCTTTCATAACTTAAGAGCCAGATATATAGACCAACTTGTATAAAAATTCCAGTTCAATACTGTTAGCATTCACGAAGATATCGGCATTGCAAGAGCTTAAATTGCTTTTGATCTCTAAGAGACATAAAATGATGAGGTTTCTTACACAAATTGATATTTTTTAAAATTGATTCTTCGAAGGTATTATTGAACTTTATGAAGGTTGAATATCCTGAATACTCACGTATACTTATAAATTAAATATATAATTTAAATTGCATTTCGTTGATAGCTTATTCGGAGGAAAATCAGCCCTTTACTGTTCATTGGTTTCACTGCGAAACCACAAATTTCTCGAAAATAAAAAATGCTGATTTTTTCAATTCCTACTATTAGTTCACATTCTCCCTATATATATTTATATATCTTGTTAAAATTTTCAATCCTTAATGAAATGCTTTTTATTCATCCACTCAAGTTCAAATACATTTTTTGAAACTTGTAGTGGATGACACTTGATGTTAATACAGTTTTTTCAATTTTTTTTTTCCTTTTTCTTTTTTAAATTTTCTTTGCTGACCTAAGTAGGAATTGACTTCAATTTTTTTATATTACTTGTTTTTCTTTACATATTTATGATCAGCTACATGTCTAATACTCATTTTTGAAATAAATATAACAATTTTAAAAACGAAACATGTAGTGAACTCGAAAGGGTTAACCTCCTAGTTAGATGCCACCACCCATTTGATATATTTTTTAAAATTATTTCAATCTATTTGAGATGGTAAAGGATACTCGAGACATTTATGCGTGACCAGGTTGTTTTTGTATTTAAAATTAATTGTTACGTTGACTTAATTATGGATTTAAATAGCGTACGGGCACGAAAGAGCCGAACATATAACATGCGACGCCGACAAAGAAGGGGTTAAAAATGGTTAACCACAATGACTCTCAAGTCCATTATTATAAATTTTAATGATGGTGCTATAGCATTCTTTGTCTCGCTTCAAATGCCATTGAAAACTAGACAAAGGGTATAATCTGTTTAACCATGTTTTTGGACACAGCAGCAGCATGTAGACCAAGGGGCTTGTCCCGGGACTGAAAAAACAGTTGCCGACGCCGTTTCGGCGCAGACAGTTAGTCAATAACAAGTTCAACGCATGTAAAATCGGAGACAGTTGGTCGGACCGCTCAGCAAAAGGGAGGGGAATTTTTTCGTCGAGTTGAAATCTGAGACGAGTCATCAATGGTAATTAGCGAGATTCCCATATGATTGGGATTACACGATCTCCCCGATTTGCATTTTGATGATTGTAGAGGAACCCGTCTCCTTAATTTCATTCTCACTCGGCAGCGCGTTGACCCAAACCAGTTAATAAAGGTGCGTCCAGTACCCCGGTCCCGGCCAGTCTGTGTAACTAACTGGGAGATGAGCATGGCTCCGACTGTTGCCGGCTGCATGGCGACTGTCA
>BGPR01015592.1:21338-36364 GCA_013235015.1 Araneus ventricosus
ATGCAAATCGACAATGTTTGCTTGGATAACATACGGGTAAAATCATCTGAATAGGCGTAATAAACAATATTCTCAAGTACCCGGAAAAAGTTTTTTTTATAGAAGCCAGTTGACAACGTTTGGTTGCATAACACATTGTCGAAATTATTTGACTACGCGTAATAAATCAAATTCGCAAGTATACGAAAAAGTCCAGGAGAGAATATTCCCGATTTTTGTTTGAATACCTCGACAGCAAAAATTAAACTTAAATGATTTCTGTGCTTAAGAACAATCACAAAATTAAAACTAAAGCAGTAAAATATTTTTTCTTATTCAAACAGCAACTTCAGATGTCATCCAAGTTATATTTTTAGGTGTAAGACGATTGTCTTGGCGACACTGCGCTTCATAGAGGTCGATCATCGTTGACAACTTCCTTGACATTAATACGAGAAAGTCGCACGTCATAATTTTATTGGGAAATCGACATCGCGTGAATCCACGATTAGTTGCGTGTGATCGAAAAGTAGCCATTGACGCGTGCTGATGTGAACTCTTTTTAAAACTGCCGCCCTAAGCCTAAACGCGTATCTCAAGAAACTATAACTTTTTACTTCCTTTGTTCCCGTATTTTTTATTGCGTCTTTCATTCTAGCTTCTAATTTTGGCAGAGGGTAATTATTTACGTTTCTTTTTTCTCTCTATTGGTTTTGTTTTAAGGGATTTTGTTAAGTTTTTCTTTTTCCTATATTGCAGTTAATGGACAGATTCAAGCCACAGAAGGAATAAATTTTGACTATTGGTTCCTTTCTTAAACAGAACATTTGTCCATATTAGAACTCTGATTGCGAGTGGCTACTCTGAAGAAGTTCGCCATTCGAGTTCTCGTCCATGTCTTCCATTTTGATTGTATTTTTTTTCATTTTCTAATTTTTCTTTTATGTGTTTTAATTATCAGAGAATTTTTGTTGTTTAATTCTATAGAGATTTGTTGGTTAATTGTAGAAAATTTTGCTGATGCAATCACTTGATGCTGCTGCGTTGGGCGCGCAAAAAGGTGTATTGTTATCATCACTGTTTACTTCTGTTTCTTCTACATATTTCTTTTTTAATTTTCTTGTTTTTCTATTAATTTATGTGAGAAGCATTTTTTAGTGTTTTTCTACTATTTTTATAATAAGATACGGCCTTTTTGCTTAGGAATAAAGTAGGATAGCTTACAAACATTACTAAGTAGGAAAAATCTGAAATTTTTTAAAAAAAGAGATACGCCTTTTACGCTTAGGACGGCAGAAAAGACCAATCAAGTACGACTTTAGGTTTTCTTTCCTTCGACATCTTAAAAACATTTCATGCAGGAATTCTACGCGAGTACATCTATCCTCTCAGTTTAACACGGTTTTTACACTAACACGGTTCGATCCTCGAACAACACGGACAGCAATAGTTTTTTAGATCCAACATATGTCATCCGAAATTTTAAAAAATTAGAACAAGCAAGTATAATTCAGGAGACGGGAAGCGTTGGTGAAAATATATGAAGAAGTTACATCACCTTACACTGCAAAGCATAAATAAAGTTCTATTAGCAGGACAATCGGCCAGACATCTCTTAACGTTAAACAATGGACCTTCTTCCCATTAAACAAATCCAAGCATAAGAGAGCTTCAGAACTGTATCTCACTATATAAAAAAAATTTAGATCTCTGAAGTAAAAGCTGACAATTTAAAAATGACATTTTTTAAACAAATAGCCAAGATAATGCTAAAGAAAGTTCAGAAGATGAAGATTATCTCGTGAAAAAGAAATTTACAATTCATGCCACTTAGTTGAGATGATGCTAAAAATATTATTTAATACATATTAGATCTGTTGATTTTGGGAAAAATTGCTTTTCTATTTCTGTTAATTACAAAAATATTTTTTTTATACTTTTGGAGTTTTAAGCCCTCATTTTTTGAATTACTTCTAAACTTCTTACAACAAGGATTCGCTAACACTGTACAGTAATTTTTAGGAATCTAAAAATCATGACCATGTTATACGGTAAGCTTTCTCTATTAAATTACATACTTTTCTCATTTTTTTAAGATTAGCCTTCCAGCGGGCGCGCCTGCACAAATTTCACGACATTTCATGCATCGCATTACATAAATATATCGTGCTGTTTTACAAAAATGAATACAGCTTTATTTATGTTATCTATATTTATTAGCTTGCTTAATAAGTAAACAAAGATTTTATAAATAAAAATTGCACTTAAATTTATAAAAGAACGATATTAATATGTAATACGATGCACAAAGCAAGTATCTCTTGAAAACGCCCGCCCGCTGGAAGGTTAAAGCAAAGCTGTCTCGCAATAAAGTTGCTATTGCCGTTTTAATTGTACGGCTCGTTCTTTACCAAATTCAAGTTACTTTAGTCCAAGTCCGCACCATTACTGACAGCAGTCCAGATCACCGCAAACTCATTTATTAACATACAGTGTAAAATTTGGCGAGTTTCATTGCTTATACACTTCAATCATGGCTCAACAGGCGATTTCTAAACTGTTAGATAGGCAAGTATTCTAACTGGAAAAATGCTCTATATGTCGTAAAATTTAGTTTAGCTATATTAAAGCCCCCTTCTGAAGCAACACGTGAGCTATTTTGGGACGGACCTCGTAATTTTGAACCGCGGTCGGATGACGAGGGCGGCACCTGAGCTGGTACATCCTGTGCCGTTGAAGTTAATAAATGTATTGCTGAAAAATTTTAAATTAAAGTCTCAATTTTTATATTATAACCGATATTATAACCGATCCTATTAGTTATATTAAGTAAACTATTCTCGACACACTACCATTTTAAACAAAAAAAACCTTCCATTTTTCTGCGAAAGAAACCGACCGAGTTTAATTCCATTATGTTAAACGGATTAACGGCCGCGTCTAGCAAGCTCTGCGAGTTGGTGGCGATATTCGACGTGGCGATTATCGAAATTATTTAAAATCGTCTAAAATAGTGACATTAAAAGCTTCATAACTCGACCAGTTTTAGTCGTAGAAGTGGAATGTTTTTAAAAAATGTTAGTGCATTAAGAACATTTTACTAAATATGACTAATAGGACCGTAGATCGTATAAAATTTTAGACTTCTTAATTTTTTCGACAGTGCACTTAATGACTCAAACATGAAATATAATTCTTTACGACATTTAAAGTATTTTTCCAATTGGAAGTATGTACCACTTTCTAACGTTTTAAAAATTAGCTCTTGGGCCACGATTATAGTGGACACACTGTGTGTACACGATCATTTTTATTAATTAAAATACTGACGCTACTTTTTACTCATTTCAGTATGCAGGGTGTCCACACTTATCATAGTCCAATGGATAATTTCTAAACCGTTAGAGATTGACATATAGTTCCAATTGGAAAAATGCTTTAAATGAAAAGAAGAATTATAATTGATGTTTTTTGAGTGAATATATATATTCCTGAAAAAGTTACGAATTCTAACTTTTTATACGGTCCGCCGGTCCTATTAGTCATATTTAGTAAAATATTCTTGACACTAATATTTTAAACAAAAAAATATCCCACTCTTTTGCGACTAAAACTGACCAAGTTATAGAGCTTTGAATATCGCTGACTTAGACCACTTTATACCATTTGAATAGCCGTCTTGAAGACGATCCACCAATCAATGCGCAGCACTTGCTCGACGAGGCCGCTGATTGGTTAAAAATCATGAAATTCGAAGCTCCAGAACTCGCTCAGTTTTAGTAGAAGAAGTGTGGGACTTTTTTTGTTTAAAATGTTAGAATGTCAAGAATATTTTACTGAATATGACTTATAGGACCGGGGGACAGTATAAAAAGTTAGAATTTGTATTTTTTTCAGAGATGTATTTAGTGACTCAAAAAACATATATTATAATTCTACCCTTTATTTAAGGCATTTTTCCAATTGGAACTATATGACTATCTCTAACGGTTTAGAAATTAGCTATTGGAAACACGATAAGTGTAGACACCTTGTATACTGACAAATATTAAAGTAAGGCTCCGAATTCAACCGGATGTTTACCGAAATTTCAAAATTCAAGTTACTATTTTTATGTGAGATAAAATAATATAATATTGCGCATAAAGATTCGGTTGCAGGAAAATTCCTTCCAAATTCATTATCGGATAACAATTTCTCACACGAGCAAAACAATACAAAAATTTTAATTTCCTTTCGAAACTTCCCTGAAGAAGGTATCATTGAAATCAAAGTATTTATCAAAAAACACACTTTTCCCGATACTTAACGCACAGTTTTGAAAGGAAAAATTGCGTCAAAGATAGATTAAACCAGGCTTTTCCGAGCACGAATTTCAAATTATTTTTCTTAAACACGCCTGCCAGAAGAAAAAGAAACAGATTACGAGCAATAGATCAGTCACGAATTTATATCAAGGCCATGAAAAAGAACACGAGTTGAGAAGCAGCGTCGCATTCACTTTTCTTGTGAAATACAGACTGTATCACGATAAGTTTTACTTTGTTAAAATTTCACCGTCTTCTTCGACGACCTTGAATAGTGTATAGAAATTTTTTAACCCCTTAATAGTCATGCCCGTACAACGCACATGCATCAAATTATAAAGCTAATCATTAATTAGCTTTATAATTTGACACAAAAATTACGGATAAACCTTAAACATCTCAAGTATCCTATGCCTTTTTAGATGAATGAAATCGACAGCCCCGTTCCAAAACAGAAAGGAGCATCTTATGAGAAAGCAAAGAAAATGAAACTTAAGGAGTTAATACTATACGAAGGGCCTGTTAAAAAAAATTTCAAAACGAGATTAATAACGTGGCGCTGAAGATGTTTTCAACACAATCAGTATAAGTAACAGTATTTATACTGTTGCAGAATATTGAAAAATTGCTATCACCTGCCCTGTTTGTAATTCATAAACAATAAATCCATTCAATAACAATAAGTTTATCACGACCATCGCCATTAGGTTTTCCTGAATCAGTTTTTATCAAACATTTTAGATTTTTCCTTCTGTCCTTGGCATTGCAACAGTTTTTTGCAATTCAACTGCATTGGCATGGCAACAGCATTGAAAAAGTCACGTGATCGAATCATAGAAAATTGCATATCACGTTGAAACATCGCAAGTCTTTAACCATTTAATACATCTGTAAAAATATTGTATACTAGGGCCACCCTACTTTCAGCAAATCAGTGAAAGGACGTTTCGTTCCGACAGATGTACCGTATACCAGTCCCGTGCACATGGCTGATTTTGTTAAAATCGGTTCTCCAACCCGAGGCTTCGACATCAAGCCACGCAGTCGCAATTTTCGCAGAAGTCTTTTACTTAATAGTCTTCAGTAAAACTCAGTAACTTTCAATACTATTGCTCAGAGCTCGAATTTGGAAGTATTATGCATCTTGTTATAGAAACCTGGAGAATTGAGAATCGTTTTCGTTATTTGACCGCAGTTTAAAATTTGGAATTGTACCACAATAGAATTCGAACACATTCGAAATGGACGTTAACTTAATAAAGAATTAAAAAAAATAAAACAAAGCACTTGCAGTGAAATTTGTAGATTTTAGTGCAGTACGCTGATATTTTCCAAAAAAGGTAAATTATTTTACTAAATAAAATTAGTAATAGAAACCTGCAGAATTGAGAATCGTTTTCGTTATTTGACAGCCGTTAAAATTTGGAATTGTACCACACTAGATTTCGAATGCATTCGAAATGGGCGTTAACTTAATAAAGAATTAAAAACAAAGGACTTGCAGTGAAATTTGTAGTTTTTAGTGCAGGACGCTGATATTTTCCAAAAAAGGTAAATTATTTTACTAAATCTCAATTTATTACACTCTGAATTGCAATTCGAATATAAGAAAATTTGACACAATGAATTATGCAAGCTCAATTCAAATTCAACAACCCATTCATAAAAAAAAGGCAAAATTGATTTTCATTAATTTAAGATGCAAGAAATCCTATCTTCATGAATAAATACAGAACCATGCCAATTTTTAAGCTATCGGGATTTACTACGCACCGCATTAGATTTTAGAATAAGTTCATGTAAATAAAATTAAAATAACTTTTTATTTTTAAAAAATATAAATTTATCATTTTATTTCTTGAATTAAACGGATGATAGAATAAGTAATATTAACGATATTAAAAATATAGCACGATGCCGTTAGTTCAAAAATGAAACTAAAGCCAGTTCTAATTTTAAACTAAATGCCGTCAAAAATATTGTCTTCATCAGAAAAAAACATCCCATAAATAATAAAATTATAAACTAAATGCTGTCAAAAATTCTGTCTCCGTCAAAAACAAAATATTCCATAAATAATAAAATGATAGAAAAAAATGGATTTTAAATACGAATGTAGCAGGTTTACTTGAAAATTTAATTCTAAGAATTATCAAATTCAGAACACGAAGCTTAAAGAACATTTCACTAATCTCTAAAAGCGCAGGTAAGATTAATATTCTATAGGAAATACGTCAATGATATCAGAATTAGTCAAGTCTAACAGAAGCTTTTGTCTTAAATCTTTTTCTAAAATTAACCGAAATGTCAGGACTATAGAAATCATTAAATTTAAGGATATCAAATCATAGAAAAACAACATCGTAAGCTCGTTTCATAAATATCAAAGCAAACATGAAACATTTCTTCAGACCAAAGTAAAATCATTTTATGTAGTTATTGCACTATTATCAATGCCATACAATCAAGTTCCAACTTTTAAGAATCTTTTGTAAAGTGTTTTATAATTCTTGTTCCTATGAGATAAAGAAACCAACTCGAACGAATTTAAACAAAGAGATTAGAATCGTATTTATTGAATAATAGCAATGCGTTTGTCGATGGATAAATTGCATTATCCATTGCCTTTTGCAAATAAAATCAATTCTGAGAAAATAAGCCAAATTATGAAATAAAGTACGCCAAATTCTAGTTCAAACACCTATTCTTTTTAGCAAATACCGACAGAGAAATGCCACAATTGCCGTAGGAACCAAACGTATTTTGAAACTTTTATTTCGACTAAGAATTGTAAAACCTATGCAACTATATCTATTGCTTTCCCCACGACAAATTTGTTTTCACAAAAAATTCACATACAAATTTGTTTAACCACTATCAAACCTATACAACTATCTATTACTTTCTCATAACAAATTTGTTTCCGATGAAGTTTCCGGCTAACAATTATAAAACCTATGCAACTGACTACTCTGCCTTCCCACAACAAATTTGCTTTCACAAAAAAATTCGCAAGCAAATTTGTTTATGATATAATTTCCGACTAACAGTTGTAAAACCTATATAACTATCTATTACTTTCTCACAACAAAATTTGTTTGCGATGAAGTTTCCGACTAACAACTGAAACCTACACAACTAAACTATTTGCTTTCTCACAACAATGGGAATTGAAATAACCATTACGCATGCAAGACCAACTACTAAATGAACTTAATCACCGTAAAAACACAAATTTAAAGATATTGGACTTAGACAAACAGCAAGGATCGTGCATGAAGTACCGATTACCTGTTGCTTCTGAAGTAGACAAACAGCAAGGATCGTGCATGAAGAATCGATTACCTGTTGCTTCTGAAGTCTTCTGGTGGCTAGCCACATCCGATAGGTGTTATCGGCCGGCGTCAAGTCCGAAGACTGCAAGCAACTCTCCAAGAGTTCGTAAGGTGAGTTCTTGTGCTTGCTGCTGATAACACTCACGACAATGCTTGGGGGGAGGGAAGGAGGGGGGGGGGGGGGCACCCATTGAGCCAATGAAGCTGCCGATCAAATATATGCGGTGCTGAAAGGGGTAATTTGCCTTGCTGACGTCAAAGAGGAAGCCGTGGAGCTGATGACTTTTTAAGCATCCCCCTCTCCCTTAATGGATGCGGTATCCTTTTTAATATTTCTGCCACTGTTGTGTTCCGTTGATTTCGGACACTTGCTTGAATAACCGACGATTTTTATTCGCTTTCTTTTATTTTGGTAGGAAAAAAGAATTTGACGCAAAATTGAATTTTATGGGGGATAACTAAATCTCCGGTTCTGGGAATGACCAGCGATGAACGTTCATTTTATTCTCCTCGCATTGTATTCAATTTGTAACCTCTTTCTAGCATTGCCTTGAATAGGCAAAAGTGGCGCATTCTTCGGTAATGGATTCAAGTGGTTATCTGGTTTCCGCATGCGTTTAAGCAAAGTGGATGGGCGGATGAGTGTCTTCGGAACAGAAGAGAATATTTTATTCACGCACGAGAATATTTGAAAAATGACTTTTGAATGGTTCAAAATTACACCGGGTTTTTCCCCCAACAGCGGATAGATTTTATGAAAGTACCAAAGAAAAGTTTTGCCCACCCACCCCAATATATATTTTTCAGCACGAAATTTCACCACGAAACGCGTTAAAGCTAGGACCTTGTTACAAATAGATTTTATGTTAAAACCAATTTCTTCATTTGTACTAGATTTGATGAATTAGATGTGTTTCCCTCGTATCTGACAAGTAAAACCGTTGTACCACTAAATAATTGGAGTTCCTTTTCGCTCCCGTAGACAATCTACTCTCTCTAATCCACTCATCGGAGAATTTCACTCTCTTCTCTTTTTGTATCGTTATATGTGCGATAACAAGATTGATTGTTAGAAAAGTAAGCAAAAGGTTGAAAGGAGCAACAAATTTTTATCTTTGAATAAATATAGAAAGGGTTGAGAGTACATTCACGTTTCTTCCTCAAAATCCCCGTTTTAAGAGTATATCTAAGATTTTATCTAGACCTTAATCTAAGGGTTAATATATTTTGGTGGGTGTTTGCGACATTTAGCCAGACTTGCCTCTTATGTCATTAAAAAGCATTCTTCGAAAAGGTTACCATAGGAGCTTCATCACTTCGCGTCGTTTTAGGGATGGAGGAGGCTTGGTCCCCTTGAGCCTTAAGAGTTGGTGAAGCAGTTGATAAAGACCCGATTCTTTTGAAGTTTAGTTAATTTAGTTATATTAACCTATGGGACCATGGAGAAGAGAGGAAAATCTTCTTTACTGGATACTGCCCGTTTCCTAGTTATCTCCACAGATTTATTTATTTTTTTTCTCCGTAATCTAAAACTGTTTTTAGTTACGACTCTAAAATACACGAACATCATCGTTGCTAATAATGTGAATTCGTCTTTGAGTATGATGATTGTTTTTATTTTCAGAAATCAATGAAAACCTCCAATTGCTACATTTCAAATTAATCTCCAGAACTTCCAATTGATTAATAAATGAATCTCCAGAAGTTTTTTTGATTTATTTATTACATATACCACACATTTAATTTAATAAATTTTGAGTATTGTAGCTCTGGAGACAGGAAGTAAGTTACAATATGCAACTGAATGTCCATTATCAGAATCTTGGCACCCAAGGAAACCTGCGTCCCATCTTATTCACGTCTGGTTACGCCAAGTTGCTGGTTAGGTTAGGTTATATTAACGTCCCGTTTTGAAGGAACACGAGGGCTATTTAGGGACGGACCTCGTAATTTTGAACCACGGTCAGATGACGAGGACGACACCTGAGCTGGAACTCCCTCTCCAAACTTCCGCGCCACACCAACGGGAGGACGTTTGGCCACTACGTTTGATTTAGCGTGCAACAGGCCCCATACACGACGGATCTTTAGTGGAATCGGGTTTCGAACCTGCGACCCTCCAGTCTGGAGGTCGAGACCTTACCACCAGGCCTTTCTTCTTTCATTGAGTACAAAGTTCAGTAATAAAAAAAACCCTATCACACACACACACACACACACACAAGAAAGTCTTTCTAGTGATACCATGGGCTCTTCTAGCGATACTACGGAAGCTTCTGCTATTATTTAAGTTTCCTTGTTTTAGTTATTTAATTTATTTCAAAATTTCTCTTTTTCTTTAGGTTGCTAAATTGCTTTTGTAATTTTTTTTCTGGTTGTTAATAAGCCTTCCTGTAGCTTCAAAATTGGACGTTATTCTGGCAAATCAAGTAAAATCAAATCCGAAGCTACATCAGAAGCTGTTATATAACGGCGCATATTTTCCTCGTGAAGTGGTTTCCCAATATCTTCCGAAACTGAAATCCTTATGCGTTATTGCATTTTGATACTAAACAGAGCATGACAATATCGCTGTGATCCGCTATAATGATGGTGTCATTAACTAAAACGCTGAAACCGCAAAAGAGCTCGAAAAAACACTATTATTAGTAACGGAAAGAGAGGTGAATTTTACAAATGTGAAGGAAAATACCAGAGCAGTTTAGTAGCATAAATGACGTAAATAATTAGGCTTAATTTAGTTGCAGAAATTAGTCTAATACATAAGAGCATTCCTCATCGTATGTATGGTCTTCCAAAAAATGCTTTTAATAATACAAATAGAAAGAAAAATTACTTTTCTCAATTCAAGAAATATTTAATTTGCTGTACAGCGATCAGATTCAGGAAAGTTTCATTCAAAATGCGCAATTCATTTTCAACTTGCAATCTACAATTTTATTGTTTGACAAAATAACTTAATGAAGGGTTTTTAGGTACTCTCCAAGAAAATTAGTTTTTGCAGAGCTTAAATAACCGTTATTTCTGGTTTGTAAACTTTTCCCATGCTGTAAATTATGATAATAGGACTCGTGGAAACCATTCGAACTTCCATTGAAAGCATCTGAAGCTCTTCATGTATGCAAAAGACACCTCCCCGTACTGAAAAAAATTTGGAATAATTAAGTACAACTTCTTAATGCACTTTAACTCTAAAATCCGAATTGCTTGTATATAGAAAGGCTTTAACTTTTGTATCACAACTAAATATTGTTTTCAGCAAAGGATTCGGAAACCCTCGGCGCTTTTGTGCATGCGCCGGGCGGAGATATTTTCATCAAAATAGGGGGAAAGTGAAGAATGGAAGGGTGATGTTCACATTTTACTGAGCGTGATCTAACAAAGAACTCCGGAAATGGGCTCATATGATTCATTGCCCGACACCCCTTTCCGGTGTAAAATCGTCTAAAAGTGCTAATCTCGGAATCCGTTGCTGAACAGTAAATATTTAATGTTGATATCAAGCACATAACTAGTTAACAAGATCAAGAACCATTATCATGAGCTAGAACATTATCGTTCACTACGAGCTGGGGATAATAATGATAAAGCCCTATGCTTTGTTTACACTCTGCTTACACGAGCATACCTTTCAATTAAAATTAATTAAAAATAATGGTTTAATACAAATTTCTTCACTGAAATGTGCTTCTTAAAACAGAAAATGTAAGTAAGCAAGGCTACATTTATTAATCAATTTAAAATTATTCAAAATTCATCGAGAAAAGAGAAAAATCTTAGATACAAATATGCATCATTGCGCGGTGTAGGGTTACAGATAAGAGCTGAATAGGTCAGAATTTAATTTTAATACACTCGAGTGAATTCCATTTCCAACCTTTCAACACCGCACAAGGCGAAAATAAGAAAATACAACGAAAAAATTAAGCCTATCCACGATTATCTGGAACTTAATGCAAATCATTAAATTAAATTATTTTATTGCCTTTTAATAGATAATCACTTTATGAAAAGCACTAAATGGTATAAAAAATAGTAGGGTAGCAAAAGTAATAGATGTCTAAAGCCAGTCATTCACTTCACAGATAAAATGGATATTTCGGAACGCGAGAAGGAAGAAGCCATAAAAATCTATAGAAATCAGCCAAATGGCTTGTGGTGGTTGGAATTCCGTCTGGACTGAAATCGGAACGAAAAATTAGAGGGACCCTGAAAGATACTAGCGAAAAGAACAATGCCTTGCGAAGATTGAAGCCTAGCTTTCAGGGTAGCATAAATTAAAATCTGCTGACTGGGGAAAATCGAAGAGCGTTTGACAAACAGCTGTAGAGAAGGAAAGAAGATCGATCCACCAACCTTCGTTCAGAGTTAGCGTCCTTTTAAGCCGGCCATTCACTTGAAGTATAGCCACGCCATTTGTCCTAAGCCCGGTTTTGTTTCCCACCCAATTTAATCGAAAAATGCAGGCACGCCATTCACTTGTATTTAAAAGGACGCTAACTCGGAACAAAGGTGGGGAGAGCGATCTTTTTTCCCTCTCTACAGCTGCTTGTCAATCGCTCTTCGATTTTTCCCAGTCGGCAGATTTGAATTTATACTACCCTCGAAGAGAGGCTTCAATCAACGCAAGCAGTGTTTTTTTTCACTAGCCTCTTTCAGGGTCCCTCTGATTTTTCGTTCCGATTTCAGTCCAGGCAATCAGTTTAGCTCATTTCCGTAGATTTCTATCGCTTTTTCCTTCTCGTGTTCCAAAATATCCAGCTTATATGTGAAGTGAATGACCTAACCTTGGTCCTGCGTCGTTGTGCCAGCGATCAGAAACGAAGCTGGTTTACACAAATTAACTCTTTGAGACACGTCGGTATTAAAAGTGTCCCAACTTTTTGATGCGTAAATATGCATGGTGGGATATTTTTTGAACCACCTAACCCATGTGGCACGGTGGGACTATTTTAGTCCCACCCTATAACAAAAAACTTAACTAAATTTTTTTAAAAATTTTTTTATACTTTTATACTAAATTTCGCCGTTGCAAAAGTAATTAGAAAAAAAGTCAAACTTCTGGAGAGTTTGTGAAATTAATTTATTGAATCGATCGATTGTCTAATCGAATTCTAGTTAAATCCCGGTTTCGAAAAAAACTCGAATGAAACTAGATTCAGTCCGTCAGGAAGTCTACAGTATAAAGAAAACATTTTGCCCTTTGAAGTAAGTTAACTAAAACTCTATAAAACGGAATATGATTTGTGCTACACTGTTGAGTAACCTGAAGGAAAAGAGTGTGTCAGGATACATATTCAGTACAGTCATTTTCTTTTTATATAAAAGAATTATAATCTATGAAATTTAACATCACAAAAGAATAACTCTAATGCAAAAATAAAATATAATACAAAGAAAACACAAAAAAGTCGCAGTACGGGTCCGCGCCGTAGATTTTTCGTGAAAACGTCGGGATAAAATCATAAAACAAGTGTTTCGTATTAATATGTAATTTAATTTTCACACAATCTCTTTAATACAATATTTACACAGAGTAGTGTAATGGTTACCGAATAGATAAATCACAAGTTTATCGCATGTAGCAAGGGTCCGTAGTAGCTTTTGATTTATCTATTCTGTAACCATTATAATACTCTGTATAAATATTGTATTAAAGAGACTGATAATAAAATTACATATTAAAACGGAATACTTGTTTTATGATTTTATCCCGACGTTTTCACGAAAAATCTACGGCGCGGAACTGAACAACGCCTTTCATGTGTTTTATTTAGAGTAGCTTTTGATGGCGCCATCTGTTGACAGTATATAGAACTACATTTCGCGTACGCGCAGTAAGACATTATTTACTAAAAATGCTCATATTTCCCGTAATATTAAAATTTTAATGCAACCTTTCTTTTACGTATTGTCAAGTATTCTATAAGTTTTGTACAATTCGATAGAAAACTCTGCATGTTGAGTTTGAAATTTTCAATTACCGATCAACCGATTTTTACTTATATTCTGATACATATTTTTGTCTCGCTTTGGGTCCTAGTAATACCCTTTAAGCTCTTTAAAATGACACCAGAATCAACCTCCTAGCTAAAGGCGTTTCCACGCTACACTTATTTATAACCTTACGTAAAGCTAATTCATAACAATCACGCGCATGCGCCTATACTGGTACGATGACGTCACAGGCAAAACAAATATTATGCAACAAACTCTTACAGATATGATCTAGTCGTTGTGGGGTCAACCATTCTTTTCGCATTATTAGTCTCGTAGTTGTTAACGATTCAAATCTGATGGTATATTGTCTCACAAGAAAGTTCGACCGACTATCACTGTAACGAGCGGAAAGACGTTTTCACGTCAAAAAACCCCTCATATAAGGCACGTGATTTATTTATCTTCTCACACAATGTCTCCTCAGAAAGTGGAGCGAAAAATCTGGCGACATATTAATGATTTATTTACCATCATAAGAACGCTAAAACTGTTGACGTCTCAAACAATCAAAACAGACCGCTTAGTAACACAGAAGGCGACGACCATCATTTAGAAACTTTATTCAGTGACAAGTGACAAAAAGACAAAGCGTTTTTTAATGTACAAATTGCATCTCATTACCTCAAGAGCACTTGAAGAACTCTCTCATGATTTGCTTTTAAAATTAATTGCCCATCTTCAAAACAAACACCATCTGCGGCTTCGTGCCAGGGTTTAGGCCATCCAGCGAATTTCGGCGTGGGTTTTTGCATTATTCTCTCAATGCGCGGAATGTGTGTGTAAATGGTACAAGTATTCAAAGTGGGCAAGCATCATTTTGCTGCTACACCAAAGGACGGAGTATTTAGGGGAAAGGGCATATTCATATCCTCTTGTATATCGTTATCCAAATGTGGATTCGGACAAAAGTAGTCCCATTACCGCCGATCATGGACTGTTGCCAGTGACGACTCGATAATGATGAAAAATGAAAAACAATTTTGGCCAAAATCCGCCCGGCACCAGTTAATAGAGGTTCCGTCCGCTTCTTGTTGTTTTTGCTTGGAATCGGAAACGGCTTTGTTTGCGAATAGATCCCAAAAACTCGCAGGTTTGTTGGTTATCTAGACCTATTTAGGGGCGTTGGGTAATTTTAAGTACACAAGTAAATAAACGATAAATAATATTGATATATAATTCAGTCATGCACGAGACTTGATTCAATAAAAATTGATATGTTATATCAGAGTGTTATGTTATCCACTTGCCACTATATAAATAGGGCACTCTCCATTTCGTCGGAAAAACACATTCCGAATGATATGCTATGCGCAAAAACATGGTGATAATTTTTGCAAGATCAGCAAAACATATTGCATAATTTTCACAGTAACAAAAGAATTCTTATAAGTTCAACAGCATGGTC
>BGPR01015593.1:0-36362 GCA_013235015.1 Araneus ventricosus
AGACTCAATTACCGGACATTCCCCCCTTTAGAAAAGAAAGGAATAACCACATCTAAAGAAAAGAAATTACGAACTACTAGTGTAACAGTGAAAATGCCTGTGCTGTTCATAGTGTAAATATTTCTTTCTTTTTGTTTATTTTGTTTTACATTTTTCTTAAATAAAATTCCCATGTCTGGCCCATCAAACCGTTCAGTGACCGGTCTGGTCACGGGTACGGGGGTAAGAGATGGCGTTCTGTTCTGTAAGTAAACAATGGATTGAAGGCTATATTTTCATGGGAAATCCCGTAAAAATTTGCAATCTACTCAAAAGTAATTCCAAATTCATATGCCAAAAGATGCAAAACGTCCGAGAATATTTCCAAGGTGAGATCTGTAATTTTAAGGGGACATGCGACGTTAAACCTCGAAAATTTTCGATTTTATGAAAAAAAAAATATTATTCCCCTGTCTTTTTCTGAACAATTTTAAACAACCCGCGTTAAAAAATTCCCATAATTATGAAAGTTATGAAGGAAAATGTATCAGCTATTCAACGTAAACATTGCATATGGTCATATCTTTAAATCGCTCTATCTCAAAATGTGTGTGTTTTTTTTTTAAATATTGCGCGCACGATATCTCAAGAACTATTGAATATTTTTACATAAATTTTTGACTGAATATGTATTGTGCTATGTTCTACAAACTGAACCACAGTTTTGTACATATTGTCTCCAAAGAAGTTTTTTTTGGGGAGGGGGTAGAAATGTTGAAATTTTGACAATTTTTATTTTAAATTGATATATAAAATATAAATTAACTTTAATTGTTAATAAATTGAAGTTCAGTTTCTTAAACAGACTGTTTGGATTACTTATATACCCCAAATATTGTGTTTAGACCAATATTTTATCCGTAATCATGCGCGCAAGGTGACTATCTAATTTTTTCTCCAAAAATTATACCCATATTTATTACTCTCTCAAATAAATACGTATCAATAGTAATATTTGAAAATGTGAGTACAATAACAGAACGAACAGATATTTTTCTAGAAAGTTAAGTTTTAAAAAGTTAGTTTTTGAAATATTTTATTTTAGAGATATAATGTATCGAATTTGACAGTTTTTCCCCCATTCTTCAGAGGTTTAAAGGTCATATGTCCCAAAAGAAAATATCTGACTTTTGAAAATGGTGTGAAGTCATTAGATTTCTCAGTTTTGATTGTAAATAATAATAATAATAAATAGTGATTTGAATCTGGAATAAATGATGGTTAAGAGCAAAGGCTAGCAAAAAGAACATTTAAATTACAAGAATTTTATAGAAAGATCTTATTTTTATCAAGCCAAAATTGTTCAAAAATGTGCGAACAGCCTTTGTGAAGATCATAATGTTATAGTTATTTGTGTAGAAAAGTAGCCCATGGAACAAATTTTTCTGCAGGATTGGGGTTTTTAAAGAATTTTATGTCCGAACTAGTCTTAATAGAATTATCAAGTATTTGAAACAGTTTATATAATGCTTTACTAATATTAGGTTAAACGACATCATATACTTAACTCTATTAATAACCAATAATTCTTTGGAGTATAAACTGTACGATAAAAATGCAATTGCAACAGACAGTTATATTAACTAAGATCTAGAAAACATTTTTGTTCTTTATATTGAATGTAATCGAAGTAAATATTTTCTAACTTTTATTTATAGTAGGTTTTAAAGCGATTTCGGAGATAAAATTCCATTTTTGTTTCTCTCAAAACCTTATTTCTCTTCTAAAACGGAATACGACCTTAAGGTATTTTTGTATGGATTTGAGATTTTTCTATTGGATTATATCCGAAGAAAAAGAAAAGAAAAAAAAACGATCGTCTCAAATGATAAAGTATCCCTCCTCGTCGAATTTTTCCCCCTTTAAATTCTATATGAATGCGATGCTGAGCCTTTCACTATTTCTTTCTAAAATAGACCGGAGATCTTCAGTTTCATTTTCTAAGTGAAGCGTTTTGTGGGTGGGTTGATTTTAAAGTAATCGAGTGAAAGCCGTAAGGAGACGTGTTCTCAAATTGTTACCTATGATGGTGAGTTTGCCTTAAGAGCTTCTTCTACCGGCTTAATGTATTGAACTTAAAGTGAAGCTGCATGAGAACCGCTTGCTTTAAGGTCTTTGATATTGAATTATTTATGGAATAGGGTTTGAAAAGTATCTTGTCTGTTCGAGTTACTTTACTGCTTGTTTATCTGGATTTTATCTGCATCCCTTACGTAAACTGACATGCTTCCAGGATTTTGTTTGCTGCTTTCGTTGTTTCAGTTGTGTTTTGAAATAATGCTTCATAGATTTAAGCTATTGTGATGTTTTAAATATTGCAATTCTTTCGATTTGTTTCATTTTGCTTTTAGAATGGTTTACTGCATATCTAAAATAATTTATGCGTTTGCTTGTTAAAGTTTCTGACTAATCTATGCAGGGCTTAAAAGTTTGAATAGAACATTGCTCCTGAGAAATTAACCTTTTCCTAAAGGGCGGTAGAGGTTCGGTCCCAGGCACAACTTTCATTTTGTCTTAAAGGCTGGTACAGCTGTTATATCAATAAATGATTAGAATTTCACTACTACGCACCGTTTTAAAAGGGCCGTGATTACCGAGTGTTGAGGTCTTGTCTTTGGAGTCATTGAAAGTTTCAGGTTCGAAACTTGATTCCACCAAAGATCGGCCGTATATGTGAGCCTGGAACACTTCAACCCTAAAAGTTCTCAAAATCTGAGTACAGTTGTAGAAGGAGGTTTGCTTACTAATTGATCTGTGGAATGGATTCGACCGCCCCGTTCGCCCTTTTCTCCTCACTACGGGTGGTGGGAGATACGAATGGCAGGCCTTCCATCTCTCCCCTAAGGGTCCCTTTAATGACCACTCGTTCAACTGCCTCCCCCCTTTCGAAACAGCAACCGGCCGAAATCCGCCCCACTAGTATAGAAGTTGCATGGCCGGTTACGGCCGGCTTAGGAGTCAGAGTGTTAAATATGACTCGGAGGGCCAAACTTCTTTCCGCTGGTGTAGAGTAAAAATTTAGATAGAGGGTGCCGGCTGAGGCGTCGTACACGCCATTTGATCGTGGATCAAAATTGTGAAGTCTGACCCTGATAACCTCGTGTTGCAGCAATACATTATATAAATAATGGAATCAATATTAATAAACTAAATGGGACATTAATATAAATAAACTAAAATTATAAAACCTCCGTTGAGCTAATCTGTCTCTACTCTAATCATATAGCTAATCTCTTACTCGTAATGGGTAATTATATTTCTGATGAGGACAGACACACACAATTTCTAAAATGATATTTTTGGATTAATGGAAGCCTAAAAAGTTATTGTTCATCAAAATCTCGAGGTCGGATTTTTTGACGATTGCCATAATTTCTCTTTGTATAATTTTATGCAAGAAAGTTAAAAGTCATGATATCTTTAGATAGTATCCATTAAAATTTTGCTGCAATTCCTTCCATATTTTTATAACGATTTATCCCAGCGATTGATTTATGGACACCCCATAAAATACTAATCCATTAATCTATATATACCTATATAGATCTAATAATATCGGAGCGAATTTGGAATATTACCCAACAATTCGTCTGCTCGAATTCTGAATTTTATATGCTTGCGTTTCGAGAAATGCATGTATAACATGCATCAACCTATACACGGGAGAGAAAATTTAATATTCCAGGAACAACTCTTAGAGTCATTATCAGACTTTCTTTCTTAATATCCCAAATTACACATTGGAGCAAATTACTTCCCTTTCCATAACGGCCAGTAACTGGTGTTTGACATGCGAGCCATCTCCACCAGAATAAGTGGGGTATATTAAGCATCTACTTTATTAAAAACTTATCTGTTTCAAAGGCTATTCCCATAGGCCAAGGTATTGGCGGACTTATTGAAACCTCAAACTCTACTTCATTATTTCTCTAATTGAATTTCTCTCTTTGATGAGCGGATCATACGGGTAACTTGAAGAAAAGATAAAGAAAAGTAAATAGCTCACAAGAGCTTTTTTTAGAGCTTCCATAAAAGCTGTCTGTGGATTTTTTTTGTTGGGCTTTCTTCTTTTCTCCTGTCTTGTCTCGAAGGATATTTATGTAATCAGAGATTTTTCGATAACGAATTTTGTAAATGATTTCCAAAGAACGGAACAAGGTGAAATGATTTGTTTATATAAGATCTTTTTTGAAGAAGATCAATGGGATATAATGGCGGAATTTAATTTTCTTCGCATAATCTCGGCTAAGTTTTATTTTATAGAACTGGAGCTAATGGAAATATATGTTAATTGTTAAAGTAAATTATCAAGTGAGAATGGAAGGAATTTAATTTTATGAGTTTCATTTATATTTTATCATTCTTTTTTAGTTTTATTCCCTTAGATATTTTAATTGAATATTTTGTCTTGTTGAGGAAAACTTTCATGGCTTATATTTTATTTCGTTCTTTCTGTTCTTTTTATATCATGGGTCTTTACCCATGCTTCACATCATCTTCCTTTATTTTCGGTATAATATTCATTTCTATGCTGTAAAGAAGAGTTAGCGATCTATGGACATTCATATTAATTGAAACGTTTTTCGTCATCTTCTTTAGAATTTAAATATGAATGTCTTTCTAGGAATTCCAAAAATTATTACTAGAGGAATTTAAACATGTAGATTTTAAAAGCAGTTCTAGGAACTCAATATTTTTTAATATTTTTTTATTTTTCCTTTCGAAATGAATTAAGTGTTCTTTCATTGGAGTGACACAAGCGATTTGGTACATTGATAGAATTCTATTCATTCCACTCTCTCTCATCAGGAATGTTGTGAAATATTCTTGATGAGAGTTAGCGAGCTATGGACATTCTTATTAATTGAAGCGGGTTTTTCACTCAACTTCTTTAATATTTAAATATGAATGTCCTCCGAAATATTCCAAACATTACTGCAAAAGGAATTTAAACTAGTAGATTTTTAAAGCAGTTCTCGGAATTCAATATTTTTTCCACACTTCTTTATTTTTTCTTTAGAAATAAATTACGTCTTCTTTAATTGGTGTGATACAAACAATTTGGTATGTTGATAGAATTCTAATTATTCCACAATCTCTCATCAAGAATATTGTGAAATAGGGTTTCCTGAAAGTTATTTGAAATATGCTTCATATACTTTTTGTGTTCATGTTTGAATTATTTCATATTTTTCAACTGTCTTTCATAAGCAGGAATGGCGCTAGAGTTTGCCCGCCCGTGGGGTATCGATTTGCCCTACAGGAGTCCTGCTGTATGGAGGGGACTAGTGTAATGAAATTGGTCTCAAATTTTCGCCAGGTTATTATTTATTAACTACAGCTGAATACCCTGTACAAAGATTTTCCCCGATGGAGGCACAACATCCCCGACGGGGGGGGGGGGGGGGCAGGCCCTCCCCGGTGCTCCCTCTGGCGCCACTCCTGTTCATAAATCAAACTATATTTTATTTTTTACTGTAAGAATAATATCTCACACTGCTTATAAAAAATATTTATTCTATATGTTACCGGCAATGTATGAAACGCTGGCATTCTATAGAATACCGGGCGTTTTCAGGCAAAGCATGAAATATGAGAATTATTATATACTTTCACTAGGCATTCTCTATAATATCTAGGCATTATGTAGAATGACAAATGCTATTTAGGCAAAGCATGTAGGAAGCTCATGATAAGGCTATTATTTAAAAGATGTGCATTCCTCAAAAATACAAATGTTGTTTTGAAAAAATAATGAAAGAGTGCTGTTAAAAAACTTTTTTTTTCAAAATACGAAAAGAAAAATTAAAGTCGTATGGAACAAAATTTACGCCTATTTTATTAAAGAAAACAAAGTGAAATATTAACCTACTTCTTGCATCAAGAAGACAAACAATTTTATTTTGAATTGCACTTAATTTTACTTCATATAAAATAGAATCGGCGATGCATTCCATACTTTGCCGGTTTGTCGTATGGAATTCTATAGAATGCTTTGGAAATGTGTGAAATGTTAATCATTTCATACATTGCCGACCAGTTTTCGGCATTCTATAGAATGCCGGCTTTCATATATTGCCGGTAACATATACAAGGTGAGTCAGAAGTCGTTAGACAAACATTATGGGTAGATAAAGCATACGTAAATGAGTCATTTTTACAAGGTTTATGTGGTTGCGATCAATCATTTTTATCTCAAATTCTCTACCAGGTGACACCGCTCATGTGGAATTGAGATTTAATTAAAATTGATTAATTAACTGATAATTAAGTTTCGGAAATATTAAAATATTGTATGATCATCGGGAATATACAAATATAGAACATTTCGGAACTCTGGTACATAAGAAAGTGAGTGAAAATTGATAACAAAATTCCACCCTTACAAGCATGATACTTACTGTCATAAAGAAGTCAAATAATAGCGTGTACCATTTTAATTTAAGCTAAAAAAGTATAAAGTAACAAAAATAGAAAAGTAATAACAGCACGCGACGCAATCTAAACAACTCGTAACTCTGTGATTATAACATTTTGCTTATTACTGAAATACGTGGAGCAAATTGCTGATTACCACATGTTTCACTTGAGTTGCTAGCACATCACCTGAGTTGGATTAAGTTGGCAGAAATGAGGATGATGTTTTCATTTTTCCTTTAACTTAAATTTTAAACATACGATGTGTTTTAATGTGAAATGAGTATGCTATACCAGACATTGATAAAAAAATATTAATAAACCCTATTTAAGCAGTGATACCTTATTCATCGCTTTAGACTTTGTATTTATTTGAGGAAAACGGATTTTGACAACAGAAATAATAATATGGGATCACTGCTGTTTACTATTGTATAAGTTTTTTCCCATAAGATATACTATTTTTATCATACAGCAAGTCTAAAAATCCAGAAATCGATTCTGATAGCAAGCATTTATGCATCCAAGAGTACAAACTCCAAGGATAGTCCAAGAATATGTTATAACTAAGCAAGTGTCAGTTGTTAAATTTATCCTTACCGCCTGTCATTATCCATACAATTTATATATCTTTAAATTTATCAAGTTACCTCTTGCCTCTGGCAAAGCTTATAGAATCTAAAATGGAGTCGATTCACATCAAATGCGCTGTGCCAATTTAATTTTTGAACGCACTGCGCAATATTTCAGGATAATGAATGAATGACGTCACAGCGCAGCTTAAAACAACGACGAATATAGCATATAGTCGATAATATGCGCAGTTACTTTTGTCATGTGATAGTGACATCACGCGAACTGAATCCGTTGCTTAGGAAGTTAAACCTCGTGTATCTTTTTCTTTCTCGCGTGTGTTGTTTTCTGTGCTTTTAACACATTCGTCTCGCGAAACAGAAATTCGCTTTCCCTGTCGAAGCGCTTAAACGGACATTCCCTTTCTTACAGTATGTTCAAAGTAATTATCGTTGAAGTATCCAGTTTTATGATTATTTCAGCAAAACTTGCTTGATGTAAATGTGTCAGTCAAAGTTATTAATGTCCTCTGTTGTATAATTTTATGATAATAATGTTCCTTATTTGTTACAACTAAATCTAATATCTAGAAACAGTTTCTGTTTGGACATAATTACGGAAAAGCAGAGTTCAGCTAAGTTTAATTTAGTTTAAAGTCCAGCTTTGAGACTACGCGATGGCTATTGGGATGGAGCTGACAAATTTGAACTATGTTCGGATGACGAGGACAAAATGTGAGCCGGCAATAACTTTCATTAACTTTTCACATAGACCGACAGAAGTATCTTCAACCACCAATGGCTTTAAAATACACCTGATGCATATTGCAGCCATGTACTTTGGTGCATTTGGGTCACGGAACTCCAACCCTCTTGAACCAGCGTTTCCTATCCTGACGGCCGCGGTGGCCTAGTGGTAAGGTCTCGGCTTTGGTGCCGGAGGGTTCCAGGTTCGAAACCCGATTCCACTGAAGATCCGCCGTGTATGGGGCCTGTTGCACACTAAATCATACGTAGTGGTCGAACGTCCTTCCGTTGGTGTGGCGTGGAAGTTTGGAGAAGGGGTGCCAGCTCAGGTGTCGTCATCTGACCGTGGTTGAAATTACGAGGTCCGTCCCAAAATAGCCCTCGTGTTGCTTCAAAACGGGACGTTAATAAAACTAAGGAAAAAAAGCTTTCTATACTGACTCTGATATCAGGTCAACACACCTGTAATCTGGTACAGGGTGAGTCAGTACCACACAGACAAACTTTAGGGAGGAGTAGGTAGCATAGAGACACTGAGGAATCACATAGCACTGCAGGTCGGAAACGCCTAATTCGGACGGTAGATGGCGTTTCATAGTAGTTGGACTGCGCATCGTTCACGCAGGAAACCGTCATTTAAGATTCATTCACCGGCATTAAGGTTGGGTGAATACACAAACACGGAACTGGTTGACAAGCATCTCGTATATGGAGCAACTTTTGGTGCTGAGTTGCAAATGTGTAATGAAAAGCTCCTTCAATCTCAGCGATCGAATTTCAAATGCAGGTTTCCTGAGTGAACGATGTGAAGTCCAACTCCCATACAACCCCACCTACTGCACGCAAGAAGACGTTTTCGACTCCGCAATGCTATGTGATTCCAACTCGTCTCTCTGTTACCTACCCCTTCCTAATGCTTGTCGGTATGGTACTGACTCACCCTGCATAAACGGCATAACAGATGACGCGTTTGACACCTTAGTCTGGGACTCGCACTCCAAACTTCTATTCAACATCTACGTGAGGCGTTTGACCCTTGAAGGCAAATTTAACGTTCATAGGTCCAAATGAATGGTGTAGATTAAGTAGAATTGGCTTCAAACTCGCGACCATCCAATGTCGAAACCGAGACTTTACCAGCAGTCCACCATGGCCCAAACTAGCAGAGAGCAGCTTTCCAAGAACCATTTGTTAAAATATTTTCTTTGTCTGCCAAATCGTTATTCCTCAGGAACAATGAACAAAACAATTTTTAAAGTTACCATCTTTTCATTACTTTGCTTTAAGAAAAACATATCCATTTTTATAAGGGGTTGAGCGAAAAGTAGCAATATTTCAAAAACACTTTATTCTAATCAGTTAGATCCATCAAGTATCCCGCAGAAAAGTATATTGCTTTTCTGCTCATCTCCAGAAGAGTGTGCTCGGGGAAAAACGCTGCATATAAACAAAAATCCATGAAACACAAATGTAAATTATGTTTATGAATTATTCAACCGAGTCTTTTGTTCGCCAAAGACGGAGTTCGCCTTAAGAGAACTTTATAAAGTGATAAAGTGCCGCTTCGCTTCAGAACCTGTTAATAAAATGAATTGTTCATGTAATCTTTTTTCTTTGCATCTAGCATAAAAAATATCTAAGAAAAAACCCTCCCCCTCCACGAACGTACTTTCTCAGGCCTCAAGGGCCATCTGAAGTGATGAATTTTTAACTTGAGGGAGGGATGGATAAAAGAAATGTTCGGAGGGGAAGGGGGGTTGAGAGAAAAAAAAGGAAGGAATAAAAGCAACTGACGGAGAGATTCAGTTATGAAATAATGGCGAGTATTTTAAGGTTGCAACATCTTAATTAATTTGAGGTTATATTTCTTTAATAAACAAACGAAAACATTTTTATATGCGTGTATGTGTGGAACTGTGAATTAGAGAGATAAGCTTCCAGACATTTTTCAGCAGTAAGACAAAATGATACAAACTTTATTTATTGTTCCGTACTGTTAATTTATGACAGAAAAGAAAATGTCGTCTTCATCTTGAATAGAGTTTCTGTTTTCTTTTTTACATTCTTTATTAAAGGATAATGAACTTAAGGTAATTAGAATGTCTTGGTATCTTGTTTCCTCCACTGGATTCAAAATTTGATTGAAATATTTGAATCCTGCACCGAACTTCATGAGTTCCAGACTGTTGGCTGTGCTTTGAATGGCTTTGGGCATTAAATTTCCGTTCAATGTAAATTTTTGTATACATGAATATATTTGGGATTTTGTGTTTTCTAACGTCTTTCATGTGCTTTGTTTGTTTTTTAAGACAAGAATGAAATAAACGGCCCCCAGGAATTCATGTAATAAGAAAGATATCGAGTAGTATATTAACAACAACATGAAAAATATTTATACCAACAATATTTCTATAATGAAGTCCTCACATTCCTCAGTTCATTCAGATCTGCCCAACATTTTTCTCTTCCACACTCTTTTCATATCGCTTCCGAGATAACTCAACATTGTGCCGGTCTCTGATCCCCGTTTGCATTAGGACAATCGCTCGCTGCAATAGGATATTACGAGATCCCAACAATATCTTGTCACCAATCGATAATTTGAAATCAAGGAGCACGCTTTCAAAAAAAGACCAGAAAGAATGGACATCGGCAAATCTTTGACCACTGCGCATGCACATCCCACTGTCCAGTATCCGAGTGGTGACGAGTATGTTTTCAAAGACAGATTGCCATTTGGTAATGAGATTTTGTTGGTCTCACGAGGTCGCTGCTTGCGGCCAGCGGTTGTATCAGTGTGAGGTTGAATGTGGGTGTAAATGGGGTTGAAATAATTAATCTGTCACCTTTGGCTATCGATGTTTTACTAATAAAGAGGTATCACCTACACCAATATATGGTGTCATTCCAGAATCATTAGCTGAGTGATTATTTATCAAATCTGGTTGTCAGAAGTCGACACAGCATATATGAATTAGGTTAAGTTACTAGAGACATTTCATTAATACTAAAAAAAATGTCCGAACTTTATTGCTTTCTGGTGATGATTTATAAGAAGAAAATATTGTGTTTTTCTTGATCAACATTTCTGCATTTTGTACATTCCTTTTAAAGGGACATTGAATTTTATGTAATTACTGAGCCAAGGCATCTTGTGTTTTCAAACCTATTCCAAATTTTTTAAATTAAATTCTTAATTAGATTCTGAGTCATCTTCCAATCTTGATAATTTTGGATACAGCAGATTTCGTATAAGATGATGGTTGTGGCCTGAGTAATTTGAAGAATTTTTTTATAGCTTTTATTCCTTTATTATATTTAATTCTTGGCATTGGGCATTAAATATGATAAACAGTTCAACTGTGTTTTTAAAAGTTTTGGTATTACTGATATGTAAAGTCTCAAAGTGCCGGCAGAGTGAAGCACGACACTGAATTTAATATCCACTTCTAACGTTATAATCACTTTGTTGTACGAAGTGATCGTGTTGTGTGTATGTCCTTGGAACTTGTTGATAGAACACAAAATTGTAAAATGACTTCTTTCTTTTACAGGTTTTGTTTTGAGTTTTTAGCAAAAATTTTGCTATCATTAAAAGTGATAAAATTACATTTTTCTTGAAAAATTTTCATTATTCCGAGTATTTTATGCTTTAATGAATTATAATTATATAGAAAATTTATATCACAAAATAGTTTGAAAAAGGTAAAATTTCGACAAGTCAAGATTTTATTTTGAAATGAATTTTTAGATTTAAGAGCAAATTGGAAAACAATTTTTTTCTTCTATAAGTTTATATGGATTTTGTTCGAAATTCAAATATCCAGATTTATACTCATTTTATTACCGTTTAAGGTATCCGCCTATGTTTGGAACTCATTTTCGACCGGAAATCGTAACATTTTATTAATGTATCATCTGAAAGCCTATTCATTGAAATTTCAGACGTTGTTTTAATTTTACTTCGACGATAAGAAGTGAAATCAGAGACAGTTTAGCAGAGCTTAGCAGATGAAAATGGAATAGTAAACAATACGATAAGGAAGCCTTTTTCATTCATTCATTTCAGTGGATAAACATGTTAAGTGAACTGTCTCTTGCTTTTTCCTCATGGAAGAACATGTTAAGGGCACTTAACATCTTCTTCCATGAGAAATTTGTTAAACTTGAGTAAAATAACATCTGCTTCCATTGAAACAGAATCGTTTTCTGCGCTGGAAATAGTATTAATGCAGACGAAAATATTGAGAAGATAATTCGAAAATAGAGAGAAATCGTTTGCTTTTAAAAGAAATTTTTGCAATAATTCTTTACAATTTTTCTATGTGGGCTTCATTGCGAGTTATGCATCAAGCTGAACTGCATTGCGTAACAAAGGAAAGAGCAATTAACGGTAAGTAAAATAACTTTTTGAAACTCGTGAATTTTTTTTTTGAATACTGGTTTATTTCAGTTAACGAAATTTATTCTTATGAATTTGTACCAAGAGACTAACTATTTTTTTTACTTTAAAAATTTCCCATTGATCACTAATTTAGTTTGTTTAGCTATTTATGTTTTTGCTTTTTTTTACACATTTTTATTTAACTTGAATTGTTTCATGTATGTTAATAACAATATTAAAAACGATGTTTGTTTGATTAAAAACTCAAATACCACCATTTCCATGTTCCCAAGGCATTCATTTCGATGCTCCCAAGACAGTGATAAGACTGCTTTGAAGAAAGATTCACGGGTACCACTAAACTCTTCAGTACAAAATCTATTGAATAGGGAACTTCGTGGAAAGCGAAATATTTTCATGAAAGTAAATCAAGTTGAGATAATATCATAAAATGTATACATGTAATAATCTCACTTAATTTTACTTTAAATTCTAATATTATATATTTTAAAATCTTAATACAATATTAATGTATTCCGAAATCACTTTTCTTAAACTCCAGTTTCGTTTTTTTCCCCGCGCTGGAGGTATATTAAATCTCACGTTTTGGCATATTTATTACTAAAAGAATATGTTAATCGCTTTTACGCGCCCACAGAAAATCATGACGTCGTCTTCTTGGCGCCAGAATTTTCCCTAAAACACTTACGTAATTTGCTAAAAATAGCTATTATTCCCTTCACTTTCACCACGTGTCTATATGTTAATCCCCTATCTGAGGGAAAGCAGGGATTTCTGCTCTCTTTCAACTTGAAACTTTCATACGAGATGTACGTACAGTGGTACCTCGAGATACGAGTGCCCTGACATACGAGTTATTTGAGATACGAGCGCTGTCGAGCAGCGAAGTTTTGTTT
The DNA here is from genome assembly GCA_013235015.1 of Araneus ventricosus. NCBI lineage: Eukaryota > Metazoa > Arthropoda > Arachnida > Araneae > Araneidae > Araneus > Araneus ventricosus. The sequence goes on from BGPR01015593.1 coordinate 13,077, forward strand.
TGAAATACGAGCGACATTTGAGATACGAGTAACGACCAGCTGTGACGCTGCACACGGCCCGCCCAGTTTACTGCGCCTCGTGCATTATCCCACGTATTCCCCCAGTGTGCTTGTTTACCTCGCTGTCGAAGCATCTTTGCTAAGTTTTTCTAGGGCTTTGCGCTTTTTGTGCATTTACATACTACTTTATCACATTTCTTTTTATAACCATGGGTCCGAAGAAAGTGAGTGGAAAGGTCAGTGCTCAGAAGAAGATGTCTATTGAATTAAAGCGTGAAATCATAGAAAAAAATGAGCAAGGTGTGCGAGTAGCTGACTTGGCGAGGCAGTACGGGCGTAGTACTTCAACGATATGCACTGTGCTTAAACAGAAGGAGTCGATAAAGGGTATAACGCCAGCTAAGGGCGTTACAATAATTTCTAAGCTCCGGAGCTCTCTCCATGAAAAGATGGAGAAACTGCTGATGGTTTGGGTGACGGAGAAGCAGCTTAAAGGCGATACCTTAACACAGGGCATCATATGCGAGAAGGCACGAGCGATTTACGGTGATTTACTGAATCAGACCCCGCGCACTTCCACGGACGAGGCATCGGAAGTCGAGGCTGGTTTGACAACTTTAGAAAAAGGACCGGCATTCACTCCGTTGTCAGGCATCGTGAGGCAGCAAGTTCGGATGTGAAGGCAGCTGAGGATTATCTCAAAACTTTTTCCGAACTGATAGAAGCCAATGGATACATCCCCCAGCAAGTCTTCAACTGTGACGAAACAGGGCTTTTCTGGAAGAAGATGCCGAATAGGACTTACATAACGGCAGAAGAGAAGATAATGCCAGGCCACAAACCCATGAAGGATTGACTAACTCTAACACTGTGTGGCAATGCGAGTGGCGACTGCAAGAAAAAGCCTCTGCTTGTATACCATTCGGAAAACCCCAGAGCCTTTAAGTCACATAAGATTTTTAAAGAAAAACTGCAAGTTATGTGGAGGGCAAACCCGAAGGCATGGGTCACTAGGCAGTTCTTTGTGCAGTGGGTAAACCTGGTTTTTGGCCCTTCTGTTAAGAAATATCTACAGGAAAACAACCTACCCATGCAAGCCCTTCTCGTTCTTGACAATGCTCCTGCTCACCCACCGAACCTCGAAGATGACATCCTCGAAGAGTTCAAGTTTATAAAGGTTCTCTATCTACCACCTAACACCACTCCTATCCTGCAGCCCATGGATCAGCAGGTAATTTCTAATTTTAAAAAGCTGTACACTAAGCACCTGTTCCGGCGCTGCTTTGAGGTGACAGAGAACACAAACCTCACCCTTAGAGAGTACTGGAAGGACAACTTTAACAACGTGGTATGTCTCAAAATGATTGATCAGTTCTGGCTGAGTGTTACAACGAGGACCTTGACCTCTGCATGGAAGAAGCTGTGGCCTGAGTCTGTAGCCGAAAGCACCTTCGAAGGATTCGAACCCGAAGGGCCAGTGGAGGAGGAGATTGTGTCTCTGGGAAAATCCATGGGCCTGGTGATGGATGAAAGAGACGTGAACGAGCTCGTCGAGGAGCACTCTCAGGAACTGACGACCGAGTAATTACAAGAGTTACAGTCGCAGCAGCATTCGGGGGTTCTGCAAGAAATTGGTTTTGAGGAAGAACTAGAGGTGGAGGATACTATCTCTACAAGTGAGATAAAAGAGATCTTGGGAATGTGAGAGAGATTTTCACAGTTCGTGGAAAAGAAACACCCTGAAAAAGTTGCTACTGGCCGTGCATCGGAGCTATTTAATGACACTTGCCTAACTCATTTCCGCAGCATTCTGCAAGGGAGGAAGAAACAAACCTCCTTGGACAGTTTTTTTTTAATCCGGCGAAAAAGGCAAAGACCAGTGAAGAGAAAAGCAGTGTCAAAATTTAAGCATACAGTAGCATTTAAGTTGTGTGTAAGTTACATTTATGTGACCAAAATACAAATACATATGTATGTACACTTTATAAAACCAGTTTTTTTTGCTTTACATTATCTTTTATCATGCTTTTATACAATATTTGTCATTTATAAATTCATTTTTCTTATTCAAAAACACGTAACAAAAACAAATAGGGGTAGCAGTTTTGGGGCTGGAACGGATTAACATAATTTCAATTAATTTCAATAGGGAAAATTGCTTTGAGATACGAGCAAATTGACATACGAGCAAGGTTACGGAACGAATTAAACTCGTATCTCGAGGTATCACTGTATATTCCGCCACTCTCCCGTAATAAATAAAAAATAGTTAATAACTCGGCCTGTTCCTTACTTAACGACTACAACAACGAAATCATTTTATACATTTATTTTTAAAATCATTTTTAAAAACTACATTCTTATTATTGAGCTGAAAAGCAGATTTCCTTATTTTAATTATTTTCTACTTTTTAGTCTTTTATTTAGAATTTATTGTTACAGGTATTATGAAATATTATAATAATTTTGTTCAAATTATGGAACGGAAATTTACTTACGTTAAGCAATCAATTGATAACCGAGTTCTGAAAATATTAAAATAGTTTATTGTCAGCAAGAACACCCAAGTATACAAAATTTCAAATTGCACAAGTAAGTGAATGAAAAATGAATTTTAGAATTCTATTTTCCCAAAAAAGAAAAAAGCCATGTTAAATGAAATTTTAAAAATATGATGATAATATTTATGAGAACCAAAGAATTAATACTTTAAAAAATTAATACTTTTATTTTTATTGTTTCCCAAACTTACATATTATTTTGTGACCTTCTTGTGTGTTTGTGTGCTATTTCAACATCCAATTTGCTTGATTTTTGTTGTTCAACTTGTGTTGAAAATATATAGAGCTTTATAGTAATACAATTTTGCCAATTCATTGTTATTTGAATGTATTTAATCTACCACTATTACGTTGTGCAGAAAGTAACGAAGCTTTTTGACGAGTGAATGGAAGAACATGTTAAGTGCAAAATATTATTAATTTTCTCTATAATTAAAAAAGCTATAGACATGTCAATAAACAGAAAATATTTTGAATGTTTGAACAGAAAAAATAGAGTGAAAAAATAAAAAAATGTAACCTCTAAATTTTAAAGCTCGTTTTCTGAAATTCGCTTAATTGTCACTTAACATGTTCATCCACTCAGCTCTTCAATTAACATGCATCTTGATGTTAGTTGACCGAAGAATCTTTCGATTCCCTTTGATTGCCAAATCATAATAAAAACTCATTAGGGACAAGAAATTGATGAAGAAAAAAAAATTGCTAAAAGTTGAAAATTAACAAAATGAATTAAGCTGTAGGAAGAAGGAATAACTTACAAAACCAAGAAAGTTTGAAGAAAAATTCTGTTTTGATAAAATTGAAAACATAAACTTTAAGCTAATCATTCTAGAAATCTGATTTTTTCGTAAATTTAATTTTTTCGAACACGATAACTAAAGTTCTTTTTAAAATATCTGTCCTGAATTTGGTATATATTTTAACTCTAATAATGTATAGGGAATAAATAAAAATATAAATGCTAATAAAGTTACGCAGCTTTTGAGATTTGAAGTACTGCAAAATTCAAAATAAAATAAAAAAAACTACGATTTCACACTAAAACTCGTATAATTTGCAAGTAGTTTGAAATATTTCAAAACTTAAGACTCAAACCCTAGTCAACATTTAAATGGTTATACAAATTATAAAAGCATACCGTTTTGATCGTTTTTTTATGATAGAGAGTGTTTGAATAACGGTAGAATTTAGTGCAAAAATTTTTCTCAAGTACTAAAAGAATATATAAGCCATGAAACTTTATTGTATGATTTATAAGTTTTAGTATAAATGTCATTTAAAACTATACAATATTGCTTCAAATATAATTTTTTTTCATGAAAAGGAGGCCTCCGGACATAGTCGATACCTTAACACATATTTAATTTAAATTCTGTTGCACAATAGTAATACTTATAAGTATAGAATGGTATATAGCACGAAATATGATCGGAAGTGGGATTTACGAATTAACGAAGATTATTTTCCCCTCTATTTGGTGCAAAATATTATCATTAATTTGTTTGATTAATTGACCTATTTTTGGTTTTTAGTTATTTTAATTATCAAATGTCTCTCCAAATTAACAGAAGATTTCAAAATAGCTATTAATGATCTTAATATAAACATCCTTTGTGTGCAAAGAAATTCGAAACATTGCTTAAGAGATATTAATTTCTTTCCTAAACAATCTAAAAATAAATTATTTCGCAAATAAAAAGCATCTATAGTATAAAGGGTATTTATGTAAAAAAATATTTATGTTTTCTGGAACTATTTTTAGCGAGGAATTTATACGAAAATGCCTTCATTTAAAGCATCCGCAGGATAATAACAATAATTTTTTGAGTTCGTTTATTGTGGAAGTCAGAAGTTTTAGCATTCGTTTTCATTAAGCTAATTTTCCCTACACGTGCCTCCTAATGGTTATTTACTGAGAAAAAACGCATTTTGTGTCTCCAAAAATGAAATTATACTTCTTTTTATCGTAATTTTCTTTATTCTGCCTTTGTCATAAATTCTTGCTGCTGTTTTTATTCGAGCTTTGCTCAACGGGCAAGTGACATAAAGTTGTAGGGTAAGTTGTTTACCAAATATACATATATCACTAGATTTTTTGGCGCGTTTTGTTTATTATAAATAACTAACAAATATAATGAAGAATAGTGAATCGCTTCGTTATTGTAGTTTCCTTTAATATGTTTTTACATAGTTTCAGTTCACAAATTAGGAAAAAAAAATAATGCATTTTATAACAATGGGCATGGAGATATACAAAAATTTAAAAAAAAAATAAGAAGATTGTATAACTAACATATATAATGTTTAAGAAGGAATTGCAGATTTTTGAATATTGTTTTTTAAGGTTTTAACCTAGGAGTTTGAAAAGTTCATTTTTTATGATAAACTAGAAAGGAACCGAAATAACGCAGAACGTTCCTATATTTAAAGATTTGCAAAAATTTTTAATAATATAATTTAAAAGTTTAATTTTCGAAATAAGTAATAATTTTTGGATTATTTGAAAACACTTCTTGAAGTAATCAATATCCGGTCCGTTCGATGTATTTTATTGACGGTCGCTGCGATAGCTAAAGTGATGAGATCGGAGTCCTAGTAGCCATCACCGACCACGGTCCGACCCCTCCAGAAGGAGGCACGCACTTTAGCGGCAGAGGGCAAGCACAAGCCCTTATTGTACCTATCAGGGAAGTACGACTATCAGGCAACCTCTCATCCACGTACTTGTGGTGCCCCCACTTCATGAAGTAAAGAATACGTGTGAAATGCAAAATGTGCCTGCTCATGAGAATGCCAAATTATTCCTTAGAATTATTTTATTTACGAGACGTGTCCGGAAAGTAAGTGCCGTTTCGTTCTACCGCCACCGCAGCGCTAGTGTCGCAGTTCCGAGCATGTGCACACGTGTCTCTGGTTCATTGTCTGTCCACTGACGCCATTGCAGCCGGATTGTGTTGTGTTTACATGTGTTAGTGAGCGTTCAAAATGTTTAAGGCGATTGCCGATCCCGCCGACTGTGAAGTGCGTTCTGTAATACGGTTTTTGAACTCAAAGAAAGTTAAGCCAGCTGAAATTCATCGTCAACTTGTAGAGACTTATGGTGAAAATGTAATGACTGATGGAATGGTTAGAAAGTGGGCTCGACAATTTAATGATGGACGCACCAATGTTCATGACGAAGCACGGAGTGGGCGACCTTCTGTTTTCAATGATGGTTTGGTTGCAAAAGTGAATGAGAAAATTCGTGAAAACAGACGGTTTACAATAAGGATGCTTTTTGATGAGTTTCCACAAATTTCAAAAACTGTTTTGCATGAGATTGTCACAAATCGCTTAAATTATCGCAAATTGTGATCCCGTTAGGTTCCGAAAATGCTTACGGATGCCTACAGAACGAAGTGACTTGGCAGTGCTTTGAAATTTCGTACCCGATGCAGTGAAGAGGGCAATGAATTCCTAAACAAAATTGTGATAGGTGATGAAACTTGGGTTTGTTCTTGAACTTGAAGCGTGATTTTAGAGGTAGGCGCTTTAACAGCGATGACGACGCAAAAAACGGTGTTCAGCAGTGGCCGTCTTCACTGGCGGCATCTTTCTTTGAAGAGGGTATAGACAAGTTGGTTTCTCGCTATGACAAATGTCTGAACAATGGTAGTAACTATGTAGAAAAATAGTTTACGAAATGATCTTTCATGTAAAAATAAATTTTATTTTGAAAAAACATTTTTTATGCAAGTTTTTCCAAAACGGTACTTTCCGGACATGCCTCGTATTTATTTAAAGAAAAGCACACTACAGAGAAAACTCCATTAAAAAAGTTCTATAAATAACAAACACACAAAGAACAAAAGCCATAACGAGTAAATAAAAAAATGAGCTAGAAAATAATGAACACAGAGAATACACAAAATCATAAAAATTTTGCAAACGCATATATAATTAAAAACGAAAACACATAATCACAAAAACATTAAAACACACTATGATTCTAAAGCTCGTATTTTTTAAAAAAATTAAAAGACCATTTCCAAAAGGCAAGGGTTAAAAAGTCAAAACACACAAGCATTGAATCCTCTAAAAACACACCAGGAGTTTAAAGGCAAAAATACACACTTGAGGTAAAAAATAAATTGCAACATGGCGCCAAAAACAGAGTACAAAAATTAAAACCCATAAAAAATATTAAAAAAATGGTCGAATAGATAAGAACACGGAAAATCAAAACGCATAAAAATCTAAAAAAGTTGTAAAAAGGCAAAATAAAACACATGATGTATTTAAAAGCTGTAAACATTTCGATTTAAAAGCACCAAGAGACATTAAAAATGTCAAGTTCATTAGAGAACTTGATAAAAATTTTATAAAATCTATATAACGAGAAACTGTTAATACAATTAAATTTTGAATATACATTTGGAAAGGAACTTGGTTCCTTAAAAAACTGGCAGGCACAGAGAAATCTGTAGAGCTCAGTATATCATTACAATCGATCGAACCATTAATAACTTTGTAGAAGAAAAGAACGCAAGAAACATCTCTGGAACACAAAATTAAATATATTGCGTAGAAGTGAAGAAGATACGTACATTCTGCAAGTAAAATCCATTTTTCTTGTATAGTAAATATCTCAAGAAGTTGTTTTGTATTTGTTCAATTATTTCAATTTTGTTCCTAATGCCGATTTTGATTTTGCTTTTATAACGAATGGAATCAATTGATGTGACTTCTTAATCATACAAGAAACAACTGCGCACGCCATCCGACATCTACCTGCCACGTTGCAGTATGCTTTTCTTTCTGTAACTCACGCCATGGATTCTAGAATTAACTTCACACTGCATATTTGATGAGTGAACAGACATCATTTTAGCGAGAATTGGATCCATTTAAGAGAAGCATATTTTCATATGATGCAAAGTAAAGAATGTGAATCTTAAGAAAAAGGAAATTAATCGAATTTAAAACCCATCATAGATTCTTGAATGCTACGTCAAATAAATTCTGCTTTTTATTGAGCTAGACATTTTGATTTATTAGTCAGATTTGAAAATAAAGAATAATTCAGATTTAACTTTCGTATGGAGAAAAAGTTTATGAATGCCTCTATTTTTCAATGGTGTACTTATATTAAATTTAAGAAATCATTTGTCAACAAAATATGCAATAAATAAACAAACATTTTTATTTTAAAAGGCACCTGGTTCTTCCGAAACTTCACATCGCATTTGCGTTTTATTGAAATGAACTGAAATACATAATTTTGAAAAATTGTATTATTTCTTCATGGAACTTAAAAGTTCAAGAACAAAATTTCAGCTTTATCGCACTTTAAAATGGAATAGTGTATTCTTTAATACGTAATAAATATACTTAGATTAAATTAAATATTATTAAAAATATAACGGTAGCTCCCGTGATAAAGTTGTATTTTACATTTCCTGTCTATTTTTTACTTCATAAAGTGCTTGTAATTCCAAAAAGAAGTCATTTATATCAAGATGTAGCTATAATTGTATATGAATATATCTGAGTTTTATTGAAGAATCCCTTTTGAAATTTTAAAATAAAATCTTCTGAAAATTCTTTTCGTCTCTCTGTCTGCGTGCATGATTTTCTTCAAATTCCTTCATCACAAGAATCAAGACATTTGATAAAATGTTCTTAGCGACTTTAAGTTGAAAAAAGTAAATTTTTTTTGAATAAATACGAGTATGATTTTCTTTTATCCATTCTACGAATACCATTTAGATACTTTTTTGGGTAAGAATTTTTATCCCTGGGAAAAGCTATATCACAGCAATTACAGCTGCGATGCCGGGAAAAAAGGATCAAAGTTATAATGCGTTTTAAAAAAATACCAAAGCAACAGAAATCAAATTTAGCATTTTAAAAGCAGTCTGAAGTTCGAACAAAAGTGAAAAAAGACTTTTAAATTATATTTAAAATTGCTAATAGTGTGATGAGAACTTGAAGATTTCTTTTGAGAATGCATTAACTCGAAATTTAGCCGATGTACTGGAATTTCCGGAGAATTATATACAAAACATAAAATATGACCATAAATAAATTTGACTTCTAACACTTGACTCACAACTAAAACACACGCACGCACGTACACACACGCCCACTCACGTACACACACGCGCACTCACGTACACACACGCACACATATTTGGTGTTATGAAGAAGCTAAAATCATACATTTTGGCCAACTATTCAGATTTGGAAAACTAAGTTTTATTCTCACTTTCACCTTTAAATTCTGTTCAAGCAAACTTTCCGAACTTTTAGCGGCAAAAAGAGAGTATAATAAGAAAATTCATTGATGTATAAAAACCATCCTTAGTCAATACTTAATCCTTAATTAATTTATTTTGTACATTTAATTAAGAGAAGGAAAAAAGTTTCAGAATTAAAAATAGCTAAAAATCAAAATTATTTCGGCCAACTATTACATTTTTGAAGAGCTGAGTTTTATTTACGCTTCCACCTTTAAATTCCTATCAAGCAAGCTGTACGAAATTTTAGGGGCAAAAGGAAAGGGTAATAAGTTGATTTATTGAAGTTCAAGAATTTTCCTTTGTTCATGCAATAAATTTACTTCTCCCATTTAAATAAAAGAAGAAAAAAAGTGTTTCGGAATTACAAAGGACTGATATCAGATATATTTCGGCAAACTATTCAGTTTTCAAGAACCAAGTTTTATTCACACTTTCACCTTTAAATTCAGGTCAAACAAACTTTGCCAACTTTTAGTGGCATCGGTTCCGAAAAATAAGGCATTCTCACTCGGTCTCCGAATCGCTGATTTGGGGATATAAGCTAGCGACTGAGCCCATTTTATCCCTCTCCCGCGCAAACGATTTTCTGCAACGTAAAGTGCTGTCGCCGTTGCCAGTGTCCCTCGATGAAATAAAAGGAGAAGAGGCAGCTGCATTACGCGAATGCAACATAGAAACAAAATAAAAGTGCTGAATACTTAAAAAGAAACCTATAAAAGAAAAAAGGGACATGCCACACCGTTTCCAAATCCACTCTTAAAATATTTCCGTGTCATTTGGTGAAAGGAAAATTGGGATGCTACATAAATTCGGGCGTTCGCTTCCATTTTTGTTTTGGATGCCGCCCTTTTTAAGCATTTAGAATCATTCGAATCCCGATATTGTACAAGAGTTGGGAAATTTGGAAGGTTAGAAAGGCTTAAGGAGTTTTTAATGCAGAGAATAAAATGTCTTCCATGGTTCATTTAACGATAAAAGATGAGTTAAGATCGCTTATTTGTGAGCCTAATTTTGCGCAGATTCAAATGGCGCGAAGGAACTTGCAATCTGGATTTGGAATTACTCGTGAGGTGAAGGAAATTATTTAAAAAGATTACTTTCATACGGTTCCTTGGAACTTTCACAATGGCTACTAGGTTTCTTAATCTATGAAATTAAATGTAGCATAAAAACATCCTCACAGGAAAAAAATTATGATTCTGAAAGCGTTAGATATAGGGTGATCCAGAAGTCCGCAATAACTTTAAAAATCAATAATTCCTAAACGAATGAAGATAGAAAAACGCCAGTGACACATAAACATTGAAAAAGAAATCAAATATTTTTTTGTCAGGAAAACAGAAATTATTGGCATCATATATTGAATTTTAAACCACTATATGGTTCCGCAGTTGTCGGAGTGATGTCTTATATAAGTCATTGAGTAGAGTATATGACCTTATATAAGCCTTGAGTAGAGTAAAGGCTCAATCCATCGTTATCCATTTAGTAGTACAGCTCTTAAATGGGAAAACATACTACAGTTATCGGAGAGATTCATTATATAGTATAAGACATTGAGTAGATTAGCGACCTACAAGTATTTAATGATCCGTATTCTGTATAGGAGTATGGCTGTTTGACAAGAAACCACAATTTTTCTCAAACTAATATTATACAATATTGCGAATATTGTTCGATATTATATAATATTGTATAATGTCATATAATATTATATAATATCGAACAATATTTGCAATATTGTATAATATTGTATAATGTCATATAATATTATACAATATTGCGAATATTGTTCAATACTGTACAATATTTTTGTGTTACTAGGGCTATCTCGCAAGAAGGCCTCATAGGAAACCACAGACATCCAAAAGGACCAAAACCGAGGCCCTCGGAGTGTCAAACAGAAAAATGTCAAAAACAGTAAAAGTAAAGATCTACTCTGACCTACCCAATGGCCAACGGGTCGTCAACCCAACCGGCTTCCTCAAAAAACAAATTTAGACAAAATAAGCCAAAGAATAACTTATGAAATGTAAAAAGAGAAATTGTATAAAGAAAGAAAAACAAAAAGGAAAAATAAAGCGAAAGTAAATATAAAAATTAAATAAAGTAAAAAGAAATTAAATAAAATTAGTAAGTAATAAAGTAAGAATATCCCATTCATAAAGATAACATTAATATTTGGTATAATTTCCGTGTCCTAACATCAGGCACAAAACCTTTCAATCTTCGTAAATCATCCATTGACTTTGGCAGTGCATTGCAATTTGAGCTTTTAAATAGTCAATGAATATTGTTACAGTCATGGAAAGTCGCTTCCCAGCAATGCAGGTCTTATGGTTGGGAAGAGGGTTTTACAAGGTGAAGCATGGAGTGACCTCAGCGACTCTCGTGGCACGCATGACCTTGGCGACAAACTTGGCGACCATTTTGGCGACTTGGCGACAAATTTGGCGATCTTGGCGACAAATAGATTATTCTCGAAAATGCAACCCTTTTCTCGATATTTCTATTAGGGGCCGAGATCTAGGATTTTCATGAAAATTCTATGTGACGTCACGGCCTAACGGGGAGAGTATATAAGACCGCGTTTGGACCACAACAGCGTCTTTCGAATGACTGGTTACTTCTCTTTGAAGCGCGAACGTCTTCGGAGTTCTATCCGCTGTGTGAGCTAATCAGCTGGTAAGCTGCTATTGTCGTTACTAGTTATTTGCTGACTGTTTGTGCTGTTAGATATCAAAGTGCTGAACTGTCATTACCTGTGAATTGATGTCTATTTACATTGGTAATCTGTGCAAGGACTATTGTTTCCTGTACCTGTGTTACGTGTTTTCCTGCATATTTGTAAATAAACCTTCATTCTCCATTATCCTGCGTGTTGGACTGTTTACACCATACACAACAGAGAGACCTTTTGCAACAATATTTTCATGTCTTTATAACATTGGCAAAATGAGAGACTGCTATTGATTTATTTATTACCCACGCCGACTCACTCGCCCATAGGGTATGGAGCGTTTCAACGGTCGACGGGGAAGAGTACAAAAAAATGATACATTGTACAAACATTCAACGAATACAATCAGTATAAGCATAACAAATACAATAGAACATATAATACAATAAAATAAAAATAAATAATAAAATATAATAAAATAACAAATACAGAATAAAAATACAATCCTCAAAAATAATTATAGATACTGAAATTCACAATTTTGAACCAATCAACGGCCGCGTCGAGCAAACGATGAGTGTTGAATGGAGGATCTTCCACATGGTGGCCATTGAAATGGTCTAAAATAGCAGTATTCAAAGCTTCATAACTCGGCCAGTTTTAGTCGCAGAAGAATGGAACTTTCTTTTGTTTAAAATGTAGTCAAAATTATTTTACTAAATAACAATAATAGAACCGCCGCGTCGGATTGTATAAACAGTTGGATGTCGTAATTTTTTAGCACTTCATTTATTGCCTCAAGCAACATAAAATATAATTGTTTACGTCATTTAAAGCATTTTTCTAATAGGAAGTACATGCCTATTTCTAACGGTTTAGAAATTCACTATTCGGTCACGTATAAAGTGAGCGTATTCCCTGTGTATTCCGAAGTTTACTGGCACAAACATGATTTTTTATATACTCCTATAGAATGAGGTAAGAAGTAATCAGTATAAAGTAGAATGTAAGCCCGCTATGCAAAAATAATAAATCACTGGCTTACACTGTATGTTTTATTAATTTTGATCCTGTGCTTTGACTGAATATTTTTAACGTGAATCTCTAAAAATTTCAATATCTGAAACAAATTCATCAAGAAGTGACATTATAAATTGCTATTGATTGTTAGTTGTTTATTTCGACCTCTATGGCGCATCTGATATCTCAAGCAATTAATAAATAATCACCCAAGAAAAGCACCATTCGATTTCTAATTCTTCCACAGGGAAGAACCGCAGTCACTATTAATCTGAAGGAGACTGCTAGAGAAGAAAGTTGTTCCATGAAGTTTTCCCACAGCAATGCGAAGAGAAGTAAAGTACCCAGGGGACTCATGGGGAAGTAAACAGGTCTTTGTTCTAATTTAATCAAGGATTCGTTAGCTTTTTCCGAATAAAGACCAGCTGAGCAAAATAAACCCTTGACAAGGTAACGAAATTACAAGTTTAACTCTTAAAAGTAACTAGTTCTCTTAACATGATTTTGCCACACAGTGAAGAACCTTCCTTGTTTCTCAAGAAATGTGATGGATTTCAGTTAATGCATTTAATGTTTGTGTCAGCTGCAAAGGGAGTTTAGACGATGCAGTGAGTTTATTAGAGTTATGGTTGTTTTTTCTTCCTCAGAAGGAAGAAGCTAAGGATATTTTGACATGTTTATATGCCGCATTTATGAATGAATGTTTATGATTTGTTGCGTTAATGTTTGTTATGAGAGTAAGAAAAAAATCTTTTATTTTCTCTTTACAAATTATAAGGAGTGCCGAAATGAAAAGGAGACCTTAGCTGTATCGGCGTTGTATCAAATACCAGTGAGTTAATGTGTTAGCCGATAGATGGCGTGGTGGTATTTCCAGTTGCACCTGCGTAGTTAACGGCTTCACATCAATATCCTCATTTCTAGAGAGTTGTTTCCGCAGTTCGTTGCATAATGAATTCCTCCAGATCAGCATAAAGAGCAGAAATCCAATTTCTTCGCGCAGAAGGGGAACATGCTTCACAAATGTAAACGTAGTTTGAAACAGGTGTACGGAGAACAGTGTCTCGCACGGTGCACCGTATTCCGGTGGTGTCAGCATTATGAGGCGGTACGCGTAGACGTCAAGGACTTGCCACGCCCTGGGAAGGCTCACATTGTGATCAACAGTGCCACGATTTCAGCTGTGGATGACCTTATACGGCAGAATCGTCGGATCACAACATGTGAAATTGCTGTTGAACTGTCGATAAGCAAAGGAACTGTGCATCACACAATACACAAAAAAGCTTGGTTATAGTAAAGTTGGGCACAGTGGGTGCCCAAGCATCTGTTAGACAATCAGAAGACGGCGAGAATGGGTGTTTGCCTGACCCAGCAATTTCTACACTGAAGCCATCCACTTCCTTCATGCGCGCTGGGATAAGTGTATTAATATCATTGGCGATTATTTATAGTTGTACTGTTCCACATGAACTGTAATTAGAACATTATTGTTAAAATTTCTTTACATATAACTGTAGTCTCTTTTTAATTTGGGCACACCTTATATATAAAGAGAATCCAACAAAATTATCAAAATATTTGATATCGAGATTTTTGATAAATCTCCACGTTTTAGACCGTCCTGAGTTCGACAAAACCGTTGCCCTACTTGCCTGTGTTATGTCTGCTTAAAAAAGAAAAAAGCTACATGGAAGCAATTTGGAATTCAGTCCTTACACCAAAATTGTTAATTTATATAAATTATGGTCGAAATATGTCTTCGTGAAGTCTATCTCTGCATGTGGACGCGATAGCTCAAGAATGCAACGATCTAGATGGATGGAATTCTGCGCATGATTTTATTACGGGAATTGCAGATCTGAACCAGACACTGGCAGAAGCCATCAAAGGTATTTAGGTTGATTGCCTATCGGTTTGTTTATTCGTGTGCATGCGAACGCTATAAATAGGAACAGCAACAAGCTAGATAGCTGAAAGTATATGATCTTTACACGAGAATTTTAGATCTTCGTCTATTTTTGGATTAAATTTGTCAAAGGGTAGACAGTATGTTTGTCTGTCCGTGTCTATTCGAATAAATTACCTGTAAAAAACCAACCTTGTTAAATTAAACTTGGTAAGTAGCTTGATACCAAAACGATAGATCTGTATCTTATTTTGGATCATATTGGCCAAATAAATTAGATACAAATTGGAAACTCTGTTCTCCCCATTACTCTCTGGAGATAAACATAAAAAAGAGCCCTATTTTGCAGGTTTACGCAAAAGTTGAAGAGAGAAAACTCCTAATTTTCGTCACAGTATACTCCCGAACTCGGAGCCAGGACGGCTCCCTGTTGGTTGGGTACCGTGGGTTGGGATACGTGAACCTTTATTGAAAGAAAAGCCCCCAAAAATAATACAAACTTTTATGATTAAATACAAATGCATAACATTAAATTCGAAACATAGACATAAAATACACTAGAAATATACAAGGAAGACTAATACAGAATAATTAAATTAAAATAATTGAAAACAAACGTAATTGCTATTGCAGAGATTTAGAAGATGCCTGCTACATTGATGCTGAACTAATAAAGCTTCCGGACCGATTTGAAGTCGTTTGTTGTTTGAAAATTTACAAACAGTCATAGCCGTTTTTATTTTTAATTAAATAGGTATTAATATTATCGAGCAGGATTTATGTTTAATTGATTGTGTGAAGGTTAGTTATGAAAATTTAATTTAATGAAACATTGGAATATCATGGATTAACCTGTTTCATATAAGGATGGTTAAATATAATTTAAACCAATTGTAATGAATTATAATCGATTTAAATAATCCAATTAATTATAATGGATTTTAAAGGAAATGTTGAGAAAGTATAAGAGAAAATCCTAAATTTTCCAGAGAAACAGTTGACTAAATTGCAATAGGTGTTATTTGAGTCAGAATACAATAATAACACATGTTGACCAGAACTTAAATTATTGCAGCAAAATGATGCTAGGTTTGGAAAATATTCATATTAAAGTACTGGTATCTTATTGTAGGCTAGTTTAATTATTGAGAATGTTTAACTTAAAATGAATTTATTAGTCACCCCAGAGTGAACTAACCTCATTGAATTGTAATTATGGCATTAAAAATAGTCTCTTGAATTCTGATAGCGTTCAATTTCTTGGAGGTATCAAGGCCATGACCTATCCCTTGCAGAATGGTATGTAACATAATCTGTTCCATATTATAGATTACTGTCGAAGTAATTTACGCAGAAGAAAACATTTAGATTGGCATTCACCCGAGAAATGATGCCCAGCACAAGTCACGCAAGAAGGTACGAGAATGGATCGAAAATAAGGGTAATAAAAAATATTTATTAACATTAGATAGAAGATACAAAAGGGAATTTAGAGGTATATTTACCGATCACTTTGCATATAATCACCAAATCTAGTTAGGCATTTATCTGAGCGGAGGACTAACTTGTTTAACCCGGCTTGGTAGAGATCACGTCCTTGCCCATTGAATCAGTTGACCCTGGCATGCTGATTTATGGAGTCATCATCCTGCACGACAATACCCATACCGCTCGCAAAACTCAAGAATTGCTGCAAAAGTCAAGTGGGAAGTCTGGAGCCACCCTCCCTCCATACAGCCGCCCAGATTTGGTACCCAATCTGGATTCCAAACACTTATCTGGAACAAGATTCTCTTCAAACAGTGATGTGAAAAAAACTGCCGACAGCTGGCTCAATGAGCAGAGACGTGAAAAAGTTGGTCCTGCGTTCAGATAAATGCCCAAATAGATTTGGTGATTATGCGGAAAAATGATCGGCAAGTATGCTGCTTAATCCCCTTTTGAATTTTCTGTCTGTTTATAAAAATAATTTTTATTACCCTTGTAATCCTTTTTTTTTTATCCATCCTCTTATGTTGAAACGTGAGAGACATGATCGAAGGACTGACAGAATTTGCATCTCAAAAGTTGGTAGAATTCTCTTAACTGAAACATTCTCCCCATGATAGGGAACTTTTTGATGGATTTTAATTTAAATTCTTTAGCTGGGGCCTCAAATACCCAATTCTTAGTATTATAGCATGAGAAGTGGAATCGAACTTTTAATTGGGCACCGACAGATGAATGTGCTTGAAATGCTTCTGAATTTCATCTTCTGAAAAGTCTGCTGCGATATTGTATAGAATAACAATAAAATGCCTCTTGCCTGGTTGTTTTACTTTAATTTTTGAATTTAGATCAGTATTTTATTGAAATTCTTCTTGAAATTTTTGCATTTCTACAACGGAGTTTAGTATAACAGCCGGGTTATGTTTGAGATTTTTAAGCTTGTTGATGGTAAAACATCATTAAGGATTTCTAGGATATTAATGTTTGAATCTGATGCTGGATAGAAAAGAATAGCTGGATTTTTTGATCTTTTAGAATTCTAAGGATCGCTTTTAGATTAAATCATTCCTGTTGGGAATTTCTTAGTGGGTCCATAAAATGCTTGTTGAACTCCTGGTTTGAAACGTAAATTTTCAAGTGAAACGTATATGACATTACTCATGAGTCAGAAATTATTGTGACAGAAATCAAAGAGAAACACTAAGATGAGGCAACGGAAAGTAAAGCAAGATAGAAGGGTACGAGGTCTTCATACTCACAAGTTCATTCTATGCATTTACATTAGATAGCAGCGAGTAAAATCGAGTTTACACTGGAAGAGCATTAAGGTCAGGTGGAAGAAACATGTAATTATATCAATAAGATAGGTAACTAGTGGGGTCGGCAATGACATGATCTCGATGGGGTCACTTGACTTCAATTGCACCCAGTAATTATCCTAATGAAAATGCAGTCAAACCTTTCCACCTTGTTGAGGATGTAGGATTTAATAAAATTAATTATAGAAATGGGTCGATTAGAACCCTTCAGTGTAGGATGGTTAAGAGTGCGAAGGATGTATGCCTCTTGAGTGCAATTTAAAGTATGCGTATTACAGGGGTGTAGTTGGAGCCGGAACGCACCGGAACGCCGTTCTTGAAACAACTTGATCTTTGTCTAATCAACTAATTGTTATAATAGAAATGGGTCGATTAGACCCATTCTGTGTAGGACGGTTAAGAGTGCGAAGGATGTATGTCTCTTGAGTGCAATTTAAAGTATGCGTATTACAGGGGTGTAGTGGAGCCGGGACGCACATGCCGTTCTTGAAACAAGTTGATCTTTGTCTAATTCTTACCCTCGAAAATATGATAGGTTTTTAAAATTAATAAAAGTAATAAACCACTAACAAGTGGTGACGGAAAAGAGTTAAAAGCATTAAGGTTGCATATATTTAAATTAATTTGTATGTTAATTCTGAAAATTCATGATCTTGTCAATGTTATAATTTTCCTTTGACATTATTGAACTTTAAAATAACTTGAAATCAGCTTAAATTAAAAATATATAATTCTTTAACATTTTCATTATATTCATGCTTTGAACTTCAGTATGAATAATATTAATGTTAGATCAAAAATAAAATAAATGACTGTAAAATGTGGATTGTTTCAGTGTTGATGTTTTATTATTTCACGATTTCACTATCTAGATTAAAAAATTATGGATTTCAAATGTAAAAAAATATTTTATTGTGAAGTAATCCCAGACCTACGCTTGTTAACACCCTCTCCATTTTGCCTCCCTCCCCCAACAATATCACCCACGTCAGAGCGTTCCGGCACTTCTCAACTTGCGACTACATCATTGGTGTATTACAAGTATTAGTTCTAAAGGAAAAACTCATAGTCCTATCTAATAAGAGTTCGTATTTGAACACGTATGAACTACATTTTATGGATTATTTTATTAATAAACAATTTTATAAAAATATTTTTCTCCAAATGCTACATAATGGTTCGTGGCTTTGATCCTTTCATCAAGCAGAAAATTTATTTACATTTCTCTATCAAAACCGAATCAAATCATCTAGCAACAAAGCAACAAAAACGTTAAGAAAATTACAATATTAGTCAAAAAAAGTGTCTGCAAGCAAGAAGAATCAAAAGTTTTAGTATGTGCAAAATGTAAAAATGTATATCAGTACCTATAAGCAAGTAGTAAAAGCCTTAGTAT
Organism: Araneus ventricosus; assembly: GCA_013235015.1. Classification (NCBI taxonomy): domain Eukaryota; kingdom Metazoa; phylum Arthropoda; class Arachnida; order Araneae; family Araneidae; genus Araneus; species Araneus ventricosus. Next base: position 31,734 of record BGPR01015593.1, read on the forward strand.
CTCTAAGCTAATTATATTTCAAATGAATATTTTCATGTTATATATTAGTATTATTTCTTGCTTTGAAAATGGTTAATATTTATAACTAATGGGATTAACATAAGAACTGAACTCTGGATAATAAAAGAGTTACACTCTGTTTTCGTGTATTTAATCCTCTGTGTATATAGAAAATTTATTCTAATTTCTTCATCAAAACTGCACCAACGAAAATGTGAGTAAAGTTTTCAATTGATTTTCGCTCCCAAATTCCCCGTTCCTTACAATTTTCCAGAATTCCGCTTTTCTAATCCTATTAGTATAATTTATAGCTTTGTTTTCCCGTTAAATAGATGCCATCCATTGCCAAGCATACTTCTCTTATAAGCACCTACTTAAATTCACCTCCTTAAATATCGATCGTTGCTGGGCTCGAGTAATCCGTCCCCGTCATATCTTGCTTATTTCCACTGGTTGCGTCCTAGACAGGTTTTAAGATAAAGTACCACCTGCATTAACTTAACTCCTTTTCTTCCACGTTCCACACTTCAAAACCCCTCTCTTTCTCATAGGCGATAATAATCCTGCAAACTTTGCACCTATTTTATAAAATTGTAAAAGGGGAAGGGTGTGCTTTTTATTTTTTCATCACCTTCTCCCATTTTTTATTTGCTTCGTGGTAAACTCAGCCTGCCTTTGTCTGGTCTTATCGAAGAGCGTCGTTGAAGTAGCAGAGAAAGTAATTACTTCCATAAGAGCTATCAGAAAGTCTTTATCGGGAGGAAAGTTTGTGGTAAACTTCAATTACTGCAAGTAGTTAAGGGAGAAAAGATGTGGAAAACATGTGGCAATGGTGAGATAAAATCGTTCAAAGATTTTTCTGGGGAGATGGTTTTTAGAGCTTTTCTGAGGTTCAAAATATATCAAGGAGCGGAAAAAATCCTAAATGTCGTCGCGGCACAAAAAACTGTCAAGGCACTGTTGTTGGAAAGGCTATGTTTCTTGAACAAAAATTTTAATCAAAGTAAATGAAATCGATTTCAGCTGTAAACAAAAATTTGGCACATCACGCTAAAGAATTCACGTGCAGGCATAGGTTGTTTTATATTATATTATTTATTTAAAGATCTAGTACAATTATGAATTTATTTGTACAGTTTTTATGAATAAAAAAGAAGAGTATTTGTACAGTTTTTAGAAATAAAGAAGAAGAGTGTTTGTGCAGTTTTTAGAAATGAGGAAGAAGAGTATTTGTACAGTTTTTAGAAATGAGGAAGAAAAGTATTTAAATAAAAAACATCAAAGAGCCCTTGATGCATCCACAAAAGAAGAGAACGGAACAACAAGTAGAATTAGTACAATTTAGGATGTTATCCCATTAGGCATTAAAAAGACTGTGTTTTAAAGATTAAACCATCGCTGTGTATACAAAAAAAATGGGAAATACTTTCAGGATATATCATATAATTTATTTTATTAACTGTGCGAACAACACAGTTTTTAATTCTGTGCAACACTTTAATGAAAGCAATGATATTTTTCAAACAAAAATAATAAAATAATATTTTTTATGCACTCCATAGATTTCAGATGCTTAATTCAACCAAATATTTAAACTTTTAGATTGTTTGGCAAGCTATAGAAAAATATCGACTTCGGAGGGATTAGAAATTTCATCAGTGTAATTAAAGGATTTAAAAGAAGAAGCATAATTTGATTTCAAGGTCACATAACATATTTCATTTTTCTAGCTTGATGCACTTTTGAGTTAACGCGGTCACGTGCACACGGATAGACAGACCTCCAGACTGTCAACCAATAGAAGGATTTGGTCTAAAATTTGATACGGATCAACAACTGTGGTGGTAAAACTGTGGATTTGGTGTTTAATGTAGAGTGATGGCGGTGGTAGGAGTTCCTAGCTATGGTCAACACCCACACTTCACATAATATCTAACCACTAGACTTCATTTTTATCAGAAGTACTAATGTTTACGGTGACAATGTGTAGACACATTAGACAACACAGGGATGAAGATGCAGATTTAAAACAACAACTAAATTAAAGAAGAAATTATAATAACTACATCGTACAACCACGCTTGCTGGTGAGATGCAAACAAAATGTGAGAGTGAGCAGGTGGAACATCGCCTTTAAATACTGCAGAGCTTCTTCGCCATTGGCCAAGAGATGACATCACCAAAAGGGCGGGGTAGACAATCATGCAAATTCAGTAAACAAACACAGCTGGCGATGATGCCATCAAACCATAGGTAAAAATTCAACCATCTAAGTAGTTGTGTTTTTGAGTTATCGTGTAGATATGCAAGCAGACGGACAGACAGAGTTTCCCTATTAGCGCAAGATATTTTACGATATCTCCAAGATGTTGCTACGATATTCTGAAAGCCGCACAACATCGTTAAGATATCGTATGAATATTCTAAGGCATTTTGTGCTAATAGGGTTCCTTTGATAGATTTCATTCAAAATTTGATAGAATTCTTGTAACTGGTCTGATAGAAATCTGGTGTAAAAACCACATACCAAATTTCATTTTTCTTGCTCGCCGACAGACGGACATAATTCCAAAAGTGAGGTCTAAAACATAGATATGCATCAAAATCTCGATGTCAAATTTTTTGGCGATTATGATATATTTTTTAAAATCTTTTTATGAGAAAAGTCATAAAAGTTGAATTGAATACGAATGATTCTGAAAAGATGAATTCAAGGACAAGTTTTTAATTTTTATAAAATGCTTCTTAATTTTTTTAAAGAAAAACTTTAAAAGAAGCATTTTGATTCTTAAAGCCGCTTCAAAGCAATAACATAATCCTTCAAGATTTCTTCTGATACCACATAAAAGAGAAACTCTTTTTTTTCCTCCAACTACAAAAGTCCTTTTAAAGATCTTGTTTTTACTCCAATTTTAATCATACCTTCTTTTATTGATGGGAATGAATTTGAATCCACTCTTTGCAACAAAGACCCCCAAAAGGCAAAAAGAAACACAGAAAAGCGAGAAATTATTACTTTTCTCCGGTACTGAAGGTAAAATCTAATACGGGGCCCAAAAGAAAGAAGACCATGTAATCCATAAATCACGAGTTTAATTACACGGATTGTTGTCTAATTGTATGAAAAACGGGTCCGCAGAGCGAAAGAACTCGGAGCAGAAACGGAAATCATCGGATCAATTTCTCCTCAGCGGCAGATGCAAATCTGGAAGCGAACAAATAATTAATTATTGTGCTTTCCCCTGCAAAAGGAAGAAAAGTTTTCCTTAGAAGTCAATCCTCCGGTAACTGGATAGAAGGTATTGGAGATAAATCTCTTGAATCCCCGGAGACAAATGACAGAGATTTTTCCATTATCAAGCCGGCTTCCTTTTTCTCCGCTCTTTCAGCTGTCTTGTCGAAGAATAAAAATCGACTCTGTTTTTGCTGTTATTACTGTTATCGTTATTTTTCTTTTTGCGATGAAAACTATTAAAATAAATATTGAGGGATCGCAATGAATAGGATTTCGGTATCAATGAATATTATTCCGGTATCATTGAATAGTATATTTTTGGAGATATGAACTTTCCTACTATGGGCCTAGTGGATAAACGTACGGATGTCATGGCTAGGGAACATTAATTGGAGAAAGAAAGTTATGGATTCTATTGTGTGACTATACTCTTTACCAAAATTGCTCAATGCCAGTAGACTGACCATGACATTAGTAATGAATTACTTCTGAGTGGCTGCTAAAGTTTGTCTTGGGTTTCACCCTAACGAAACGCAAACGTGGGTCAGTTTCCTCTGAGAATCCTCCAGGATGGCAGCCTGCCTTCGGAGAAAAAATGAAAGAGAATGTTTCATAATCAAGCTGGCTTCCTTTTCCTTCACTCTTTCAATTCCCTTTTCTAAGGATAAAAATCGACTATTTTTATTGTTTTTACTGATATCCATATTTTTGATTTTCAATGAAAACTACTAAAATAGTTATAAAGGAACTCAATGAATATGAATTCGGTATTACTGAATTTGTTTTTATTGTTGAATTTTATTTTTTAAAGGTATAAATAAGTCCACCAGTGGCCTACTGGATTAAGGTATGACATGACATGGCTGAAGAACGTAAATCGGATGAAAATGATTGTGGGTTTTATTCGTCTTAATTTTGTTTTATTAACCAGATTATTATTACAAAAATTGGTAAACCGATATGCGTTTTAGCAATGAATTGCTTGCTGCAGTCGGGCTGTTTCTCCTGACAGATTCTCTTAGACCAGTTTTCCTGTGCAAGTCTTGTAGGAAAGCAATCTATCCCCATATATAGAAGGTACTAGGCTTCTACCTCAGGCGATACGTAGATACGCCTAGGTCACTTTGATCAACCTGTGATGCCGCATTTTTCTTTTATTATCAGTCCTTGACTCATGGATTCATGTAGTTCCGTGAGGCTAGTGTGTTAGAAATGCGACAGACATAAATCAGGAACAAAGTTTTGAAGTTAAAACTCAAAGGTATCGATACTCTGTTCGTTAAATGTATAAAGGTGAACTTTTTTACTTTCTCGTATACGAAGAGAAAGACTGTAATCGCCAAGAACTTCGAACTAGAGATTTTGACGAATCTCCACGTTTTAGACCTCCCTGA